>JACCIC010000249.1:537500-722310 GCA_018907035.1 Sycobia sp. Sy_11
CACACACACACACACACACACACCTTCTTCATGCGAGGAGACACTGCGAGCGCACCCTGCGCTTTAGTAGCGAGTTTCGGACGCATAATATATACAAAGTCACACGGACACACGTGTAAAGAGAGATACACTTGCATACCCACGCACTCCTCTCATTCTCGCGAGAGACTTCGGCGCGCGGAATGCGTGGCGCAACTTGCTGGAGCGTGGAAATGAAGAGCGAGGAACGCGAAAGTATATATGCATACGCGCGCGCGCACGGAAAACTTGCAAGGAGCTTTAAGCTTTAAACTTGCCGGGAAGTTTGTCACTAATCCAGAAGCGTAGATCCTTTGACGCTGCTTTCGCGTGGTTGACCCGATGAGAGGGAGAAAGAATTTATTCTGTTATTCTTGGCAAGAATGGAAAGCGCTGACTTTTCGTTCTTTCTTAGAGCGCAGTTAAATGAATTTCAGACTATATGCAGTTCGTATTTCAATATAAGTTAATTCATAGAAATTGAGAGTTGATCAAATAAGTTTTCATTATCTTATATATATAAATTTTAACCTGCATACATTCCATGACGTCACATCATAACGAAAGATATTATCTTAACAGCATCTATTTATTTCTTCTCATTGTTGATACTGGAAATTAATTTCATGATACGATTTGATAGTCTTTTTGAAAATAATATTTATTTAATTGTTACATTAGTATGTATTAATCGGTCCTTAGTTGATTTAATCTCTTCTCGTTCTTCAATATTAATATTTTAATATTTTATTACAACATAAATTTTTTTAAATATTTGGAACTAATTGAAATAGATCTTTTAATGAATAACACATGCCAGTGTAAGCCTTTATAAAGTTAACTATTTTTTATTGTGCCTAAATATACATATATTTAGCGATAACACGTGCTTCAAATTTTCTATATTTATGAATTAAAAAAAAATTATTTTATATACTCGATTGTTAGTAATAATAGATTTCTTCTAACAGTGTGAAACTTTTATTACAAAAATAATAAATTTACAATTACAAAAAAAATAAAAGTAACTGCATAAATAATTCTAACTAGATAAATAGTTAGCTTACTCTTGAAATTTGAATCGATAAAAACAGCCGATGGGATTTGCACTGAATGCGAGTAATTTTCACGAATTGAAATTGAAAAAGTAGCTTTGATGAGATTTTAACAAGAGATACATTATGAACTTCAGGATTATTCCCTCTAACGTTACGCAATGAGCTCTTCCTTACCCTAATATTCGCTGCGACGATCTATTCGTCTTTATTATATTCTAAAAAAATCCAAACACTTGGATTAATTATATTTAAATATATTTAATAACCGAAATTCCTTACTTCCAATCGATCGTCTCGAATTGAAAAGCGTAACTGCGCCGCGTAAGCTAATCAACCAGCAGATTGCGCCGCGAGCTTTTTCCGCGCTATTAGACCTAAAATCCCAGACACGTGGCGACTGTACGAAACCGCGTAAAGAGCAATAAACTATACGAACTCCGTCTTAGTGAACCTGCCGCGAGAATAAAGTCTCAATCTCTTTTTTTTTCATTCGAAGAAAAAAGAAAGATCGAGCTTCGAAGAAAAAGCCAAATGGTCGTATGTGAAATGATTAGAAAGAGTCGGAGTCGAAAAAAGGAGAGTGCAAAGCCTAGGACGTATAGCACGGTCAATAATAGCCTTCTACCGTTTATTATAATTATTATATTATTATTATTATTATTTATTATTGTGATTATTATTATTAGTGTTTTATCATAATTATTATAAGCGAAACATACTTTTGTGATCGCAGTGCCCATTATATATATATATATATATATATATATTTGTATAGAATTGATGATTTCGGGATCTACATCGCCCGAACTTAAAGCCTGCTTAATGCGCGTAGTACTTGAGCGAAGAGCTTTTTCTTTTCGTCGATCTAGCACACATTCTCAGAGCTTTTTATTCCTCAAGCGCCCGAGTATATTTTATATGAGATATAATAAACTGATATTTAAAGAAGTACATTTTCTGTTTAATAATATGACACTAATAGTAAAACAATAGCCCTCTTTCTCTTAGGTGAACTTAACAAGAATTGCTTATCAATCAGTTTCTAAACGTGATCAATTAAAACCTTGGGAAGTTACGTTCGTTCACCCAGAAGGAAAACCCCCGAAGCGAGGAGTGCTCGGTCGATTATTAAAAAATGCTCTACGTTCAATATAAAGTATCTCTATATATGCGCATGTATATGTACATCTATATGTATATGTATATGGACGCCTCGGTTATCCAATGAATACAAAGCCGCCGCGATTTGCGGTAGAGTCCTATGCCGAAAGACGTGCCAATGCTGTAATATTGTATGTAGTTAGAGCCCGGAACCTCACAGTTGGAGGTGGCGACAGAAACCCAACGGAGCTCAACTGAGACGCACCAGCACTGTGCCAAATAGTAATTCGCGTAGAATCAAAGTCGGAAAATCACTGGGAATGGAGAGATCATGGGAGGGGACGCGACACGTCCGGAGAGTCCTTCCATTTTCTGGGATGCACACACGACTGCGGGTCTGGAATTCGCAATCTATATAATATAATTCTTAAGTAATATGGAATATGCGGCGTTATTGTCGAGATTGAAGAGGAAAAAGAAAAATTAGGGCATGGGATAATTCAAAAGCGTCCAAAGGTTTTGGCTTTATTAGATGTGGGTATACATGAAAATGACTTTCGTTTGAAATAAGCTCCTATTTTGCCTGTAGTTCTTTTGTTCATTAAACAGTTTTAATTGTGTTATTCAATTGTAATTTGATAACAATAGAATAAGTAATGTATCAATAAAATACCAATGGAATTAATTAACTATTCTGAATTGCGGGAAATATAAAAATTATAAATATTAATATTTTTTCGTATAAAGTTTTAATGACGGATAGAAAAATAATATTATGTAATAATTTTTTTGCGAAAGATTTAAAAATAACAATAACTCAGATTATTATTAATATTTTTAAATGCGCACTTGCATTCTCTTCGCTGACTTCTCGACTAATAAACGTAGTTCTGAATTTATCATAAAACAACAACAAAAACAGCAAGGAAATATCCAAAAATATCGCGAGTATTAGTGAATTCTCGAATCGAGTGATGTAATTCTTAAAAATTTCAAATCGATCCTTGATTGTATGCAATGAAAATACAAGCTAGACTAGTCGATCCCATGGGGACCGGTAACATAAAAAATATTTTTTATCGGCTATGTAAGTTGCAACTATTTGAAATTCTTCTATTAATCTATAAGAAATTCCTAATTATATATGTGTAACATTATTTGACATCGCCAATCAACGACTTGTCAAAAATATGAATATATCAATCTTTTCGCCAAGTTAAACTAAATTCATCACGATCCATTTGTTTTAAACAAATTCGTTGACTCGCATATGGTCATTTGACTTGCAATAAATTTTGTCGAATGTCATGAAATATTGGGGCATTTTAAATCACTTCTAAGCGAATAGCGACTAATATTATACACAACACCAAGTAATATTATATAAAAATAATATATATATATATATATATATATATATATATATATATATATATATGTATATATATATGTATATATATGTATTTATATGTATATATATATGTATATATATGTATATATATATATATATATATATATATATATATATATATATATATATTGTATACATAATAACAAAATTCTAACATTATACAGCGATAACATATTATACATAAAGATATATTTAATGAATGTTCCTATATTTGTACTATATAAGAACTTATGCATAATAAGTGTACTATATTCATATTTGGTGATGATTTTCAAATTTTTACAACAAAAAAAACTATTAATATGAAATAACTCTCATTGTCTAGCTATAGTAGTCGCCAAGTGGATTTCAGTGAACCGGATCAATTGAAGAAAAAAAATTATTGTTTGGAGGTTACTCTCGCGCAGAAAAATTCAGAATAAAATTATTCTGAACCTTCAAAGAAAAAATCGAATGTTTGAAATATTGCAATTGTTATTCAATTTGCTTTTATTTTAGCCTTGTTTTTTCATTCAAACGTAATTGTTGTAACTAAAACTTGGATGTTTTATTTAAGAAAAAAAAATTTTTTCAATATATATCTGTACAGAACAAATTCATAAAAACGCGTGACAAAGATTGTTTTATCGATGTAATTTATTAAAATTAGCTTTTGCAATATATCCAAGGTAGTTAATCAACTATTGATATGGACAGACAACATTACAGAGTAAAAAATCAATTCGAAAGTTCGAAAGTCCAGCGCGTATATATTAAGAAAATTCAATTAATAATTAATTAGAATGAATCCACGAAGGAACAATTGCACAGTTGCATATTTTATGCAGATGTGGGCACCGATAAATTACGTTTTCACGTAAATTTGCGAACGACAGAGAAAAGAGAGAGTATAAGGGCGAGGGTCTTCCTATAATGACTGAACGATCAGATGTGATATACGCGTAAGAAAAAATTATCGATAATTATTTATACCGCGATCGTGCTCTTTATTCGTAATATACGTGTAATTAAAAAAAAGAAAGAAATTGTCGAAAAAATCAGAGTTTTAAGTATAAAACACATCCTGGCCGTGGGTGCGCGAGAGCGCTAGGGATATTATTAAAAACTAGTAGGGCTAACTCTGCCGTGCTCCCGCAATAGTTGCCATAAATTACATGCAATATATATATATATATATATATATATATATATATATATATATAATGATTTTTCAACTAGTTTACCGATCTTCAGAACATGGAGAGCCATCGAATGCGCCGCAATTTCTGTGTATATGTTGAAGTATATATAATGTATAAATATAGAAAAAGATTAACTGAGAAGATACTCGGTGCTTCTTTCCGATTCTTTCGAATCGGTCGTAATATATATAGGTTTAGCAGGACCGAGACATGGGAATGATTATTTATATTGCTTAGGTATATATATATATACATAGATATATGTATGTATATATATATATATATATATATATATATATATATATATTGAAGTGAAGTATTTTTACTATCACTATTGTACTGTATAATGAAGTATAAAGGAAAATCATTTCGATTCGATAAAATCTCTTTAACGTCCTTCCGAATAAACTGACGCACATAAATTACTTGTTATTAAAGATATTTTTCATTAATTCATATTTATAATGGAAAGTGCAACTAATATTACTATAGTTTTTATAATAATTTCAGAATATTTAATCGCTATGCAAAATTCGGGCCTAAATGATGCTGCAAATTAATGCTGGCTCTATTGTTTTGGTAAATTTATTTATTCGTTAACTTAAAAGTATAAGTAAAAAATTTCAAAAACTGTGATCCTCAAATTTTACTTTCATCGCGATGTATTAAAGTAAGATTATTTATAAAAATATTGATTTATCTTTAAAAAATAAATTTGTTAAGGATCGGCATGAAGGAGTTAATATGAACCTGATGCATTGTTTTTAATATAGCATCCTATTCTCTATCAAATGTGATATTTCACGATTGTCCAATAGCTTGACTAGGCGCTGTATTTTAAAATATAAGCATTAAAATTTTGTCATCGTCCATAGTTGTTAGGTAATTTATTTCGAATCTATAAATATATGCAAAACAAAAGGAACGTACAATTGAAATAGCCTCTGAACCGCAACTGGCCGTCGCAATCATAATTTCTACACAAATATTTTGCCGATAAGTACAAATTTTTCGATGACGGCGTCACGAATGAGTTTTAAATGAGTTTTTCTTCAAGATCTTCGTTTCCGAAACAAATATATGTATAATCGTCTCACCAGCGACTCGCGAGCAAATCATAATTACCGATGATAGTCTCTCATGAACGGATAAAATAACGGATTTGGTATCGAAGGCCATAAAGGAGACAAAAATGTACTACGAACTAAACGTGCAATGCAAATGGACGCGAATCGCTCGTCAGCGCAATAATATTTAAGTATTATACAGACACTCTCGGTCCTCGGTATCCGTCGGTCGGTTCGTCCGTCCTCGCGCGGAGCGATACTACTGAATTACGAAACAAATCTAGCGAAAGAGAAATGAGGGGAAGAAAGCTGTTAAAGGTGTCGAAAAAAAGACAAACGGATGTCTTTAAACCTCTCTCTCTCTCTCTCTCTCTCTATATATATATATATATATATATATATATATATATATATATAAAATACACACAGGCATACACGCATATATATATATACATACATATATATATATATATATATATATATATATACATATTGTAAACACTATTTTCTCCATCTATATTTCCGTCTTTCCTCTAACGAAACAAAAATGTCTTGGTGTTCTTTCGGTGTCTAAGCTATATCCTCGAGATAAAAATGCGCAAAAACGAAACAATCCCTCCCGATCTATAGCCTCACTCTCCCCCTCACGAAAAGTTGGAGAAAAAACCGAGCGAATTCAATTGAACTTAAATTTTTAACAAAAGACTTTGCGTACTATTTTAATGCCGCTATGCAAGCAGTCGCGATTTCCCATCACCGCATCTGACAGAACGCGTGCGCGCAGATTCTTTGAAGTCCACCGTGAGAGAGTCGCACGAAAATTTCGAGTTCGCTCAATGTCTGCGAGAGATTCATAATATCGTAGAAGCAAATTAGACGTTGTTGCAAATATTTCAGGATTGTTTTATGTGAGCGTGAGTATAAAAAGAGTCTAGCACGGAAAATCGTACTCGTATGCGCGCTATTAAAATTATCAATTGCCGTTACTTGTAGAAGATCCTTCAGAGAAAGAAAACGCCGTACGTATTGTCAAGTAATTTTTTGATCGGCAAACGAAGTATAAACTTCTACTGCTTTTATTCCCGTGCAAGATTTTTAAAAGTTAAGCAATCCGACGACAACAATTCTATTTTTTAACAATTTTAATGTCAACATTGCGTCTTAAACTTTCAATAAATCAGCCAAGTTTTAAACCTTAACCTCGATGTATGAAGATAAATAAAAATAAAATAAGTAATTACGTAATTAGAGCTATTTTCTACGCTAAAGAAAAAATAGTACGCGCGGAGAGGCAGAGAAATCGATATGTTACGCAAATGAGAAAAGTAATAAGTTAATAATATAAATGAAAAAAAAACTCTAAGTTGTTTCTTACGACCAAAATATAGATAAAAAGAAAACAAAACCAAAGTGCAAATACTCTATGATAATATTTTTAAAAGAATTCGACAAATTGTCGTGTCTCTCGCCTATGCACGAGAAAGAATAAGCTAAAGCAATGTCGAAACAGAAAAAAAAGCAAGAATGAATAATTAAAAACTGAATTCGAAACAGCTATATTATATACATATACACAGTATTTCGTACTTTTCGTCCATTAAAATTATTGCCGGAAACGCGCAACTGCGTCAATTCGTCCAAATTTCGTTCGGGGGGAGAATAAGTATATATATATATATATATATATATATATATATATATATATATATATATATATATAATAGAAATTCCGAAGCAAAAGGCGAAAATTTTATTGAGCGGCGTGCAAGATTTTTGTCTCTCACGCCTCTCACGGACGCGGAATTCAACGGGAGCCCGGTGCAATAAATTGAGCCTCGATCTCAAAATTCGGTGTGTATATATATATATATATATATATATATATATATATATAATATAATATAATATAATATAATATAATATAATAAATATTGCACACGATTCGTCGGGAAAATTTGCAATCAATCTGTTGTATAAGATATGTGTGTGTAAATGTAAACGAAACTGAACAGCCAACGGCGTAAAACAGGATGCGAAGAATTGTAATCCCATTATCCGCGTACGAACTCACGTATGCATGCACGCTGGGAAAGATAAAGCAGTTATAAAATTGAGAGAGAAAAAAAGGAGAAAAAAATACAAATAAGGATAAATAAAAAATTTTTTCGGTGGCCGTACTTCTTGTCGTTTCTCTAATCTGTATTAGATATGTCTATATTCATACACATATAGCAAATACGTTTATATATTAAATATGTTACGAGTCTCGGATTGCAGCGCGCGAGAGACGCGCGAACGAAGGGCTGGGCCAAGAAAGAGGCACGAAAAGCGCGGAGGTGCGAGGCGGCGAAAAACGAGCCCGAGAAGTCTTCGTTTATATATAAAGGGCGGAAGAGAGGGAAGGAGCCGGGGCAAGACCCAAGAGAGCCTTTGACTCTGCCTTTTTGCCGTGGCAAGGCTTGCGCATTATGTACGCGGTCGCGGCTGTGCCCTCCTTTGTACTCGTTCGCGCCTTCTTCCTCCTCGCCTCGTGCGCGCTGCAGTGCCTTCGACCTGGATGTTAGAAATATTTTTCAACTTGTACTAAATGTGATAAATCGATGAATTGACAATGAGCAATCCAACTGTAATATACAAAAAAATAACATTAAATATTATATACATATATATATATATGTGTGTATATATATATGTGTGTGTGTGTGTGTATATATATATATATGTATATATATATATATATATATATATATATATATATATATGTATATGTATATAAATGAATGTCGATGTCTGTCGTACAAATCGTGAATATATTATTATATTATTATACTTAAATAATTTTTAAACTATCTAGCAATTGTTTCAGTATGGAATGCAGAAACGGCGAAATAAAATTCCCGTACTGAATAAATATTATATATGGATGTATATATAAATATAAACATATATGAAAAATCTAGATATATACAAGTTATATATCTGCTGCAAGCTGTGAACGAAATCGAATGAGAATTATGATTCTGCGAGCTGCGTACAGGAAAAATTGATCCACGCTCGCATAGACGGAACAATTTCATAATGTGAATTATAAAGGTAGACCCGATCGGCTTTGAAGTATGTCCGCGCACCGCGTGCTCCAATGCAGATCTGTCCAAAGACAACGACGACGACAAGATCCACTCTCGGCCGCCGGACGTCGCCGGTCGCGTTTCTTCCTTTCTACCGCAACCCACACCCCCTCCGCCATGTTTCCATACTTCCCTTTTACTCCATTAACAATGTAATCGAGAACCTAAAAATTATTTGTATAATAAACAAAATAAAGTGTTTAATGATTATTTAGATTTTTACGAATTCTATATGTATACATCTCTATGTATGAGCAAAAAGGAGCAAGTCACTATTTATAGCTGTACTAAAAACACTATGGTCCGCAAATACTTATTGTTTTGCAGAGCTTAAGATAATTCAAGTTCGACATCGGGCGATTTACTATAATGCACGTGCGCGTAATATGAAAAAAAAGAAAAAGAGCGTTCGATCTTTTGCCCAATAGTTAATCTCTCTTTTTACAATGTAAGATAATATAATGAATATTATACAACAAGCAAATTGCAGCTATGTCTGCAAGGGAAAGTTGACATGAATGTGTGTGTGTGTGTGTGTGTGTGTGTGTGTAAAGTAAATAAAAACAAACTAAATGCAAATACGTAAAGCAAAAACAATAATTTTTAGGTTTAACATAAAGCAATTTTTCCATAGGCGAAAGTGATTTATTCGATCTGAATCAACGATGCGGGCATCTTCCTCAATATATACAATCAATTCACAAATCCCCTCCCAGATATTTATATTATAATATATATATTGGACTATGAGAAAGTGAGATAAATTTAGCCATGAAAAGGAATGACGTCCGGCGTCGAGCAGCTCGAAAAACGCGTAGATTTTAAATAGTTCTATATAATAGACGTATAACACGCTATTATGTCGCCGTACATTATATATATATATATATATATATATATATATATATATATATACACATATATTATGTATAAATGAATAAATATAAATATAAATATAAATATATATAAATATACAAATATACATAAATATTGTATAATCGATTGTTGTCTATACGATATGACGTTATTTTTCTAATTCATATTCGACTGTTATAATATTGTTGAGGACGAGTACATCGAATTTTAGATGATGCGATACAAATTTTAGTACTCCACCTGCCTTTCGCCAATGAATTAAGACAAAACAAAAAAAAACAGAAAGATAGACGAAGCAATGATAAAGAGAAAAAAAGATACGAGGAGAAAACGGGCGCAACGTGATCGGAGCCAGGACGCACGCAACTAGCGGCGTAAATAATTTGTTGGTGCGCATTACAGCTCGAAGTGAGCTCGAGTGCTTTAATAAGAAAAACATAAGTAGTAAGCTCCGAGATAACGAGCGCAGCCTACGAAAGTATATGTAGCGACACGCGGGGCTAAGATGAAGGAATAACATAAACGAGGTTTCGACGCCGATTTTTATTTAACTCGTTTAACAAAGAATTATTAATATTAATATAAAGAATAATAATAAAATTAACGATTAACAATAGAAGCTAATGGCGAGAAGAAGCGTTCAATTTTACAATGCGATAAGGCGCAGAGTTAACGGTGTGCACAGACAGTGTGAGGGGGGACGGGGGAAAGGCAGGGAGAGAGAAATATAGAAAGCAAATGTTTAGTAATAATAACTAAATGATGCCAAAGACTTCTTTTATTAGTAAGAGGCAGAGAAAGTTTGAAACGCTGAGGCCCGATACGTGCCGCTAGTGGATACGGGCCGGGGTTGGTCAGACGACGATGCTGCGGTCCTGTCGCAAGAATTTTATGCTCGTATATATGATATGATGTCCCTCGCGCGGCGTCACGTCTTAAACAGCGCATTCGAGATGGACGAGCAGAAATCGAATGAAATATATATGTTTAGTACCGGTTGAATTTAGTCAATTCGCGCCTCCAAACATTCGCCAGTCAATTTGCCGAAATTCTCGTTTTATACATGTATATATGTATATATATATATATATATGTGTGTGTGTGTGTGTGTATATATATATATATATATATATATATATATATATATATAATACATATGTAACGCGAAAAACGAGCGAGCGCAACCTTTAATCTAATGCGAACAACGAAATACAAAAACTATATTAACAACGCTTAGCCACATTACAAACGCGAGCAGTCGAGACAGGAAATAACGAAGCTGTTCCTATTCTTCATGACAACGTTCGAATGCACTTGGTGATTTTTGTATAACCAAGAGAAAGAAAAAACAAAACAAAAACATAAAATTCGACACGCTCTGTTGTTTTTCTCTCTTTTTGTAACACGAAATAACACTAATTTGCTATATTGTCTACATGTGTATTGTTAAGCGAAAAAAAATGGGTTTCCTATAACATTTTTTGTATTGTATAGCGATGAATTTAAGAAAAAAAACAAAACGAAAGAATAAAAAATGAAGGTTATCTATATGTACAATATACATATTATAAAGTCGACATATTGAACGCAATTTTTTTACAAACGAATTCATATTTTGTGTAATAACAAATATAATTAATTGCAAAAAATGCCTGCAAGCTTTACATTCAATGGGGTTGGAGATTCTTAAGGTTAAAAGATAAGAGAGATGGAAAGCGAGTGTAGAATTTTATTTCACTGATGTATCGTAAGTCTCGTTTCCTCAGATTTAAAAAAAATGAGTATTCGTAGTCTGTGAGGAGAATACCTCGACATAAAAAATACCGCCAGTAAGACTTTTGTCGAGAACAATGGAAAAATGAGGGGTAAAAAGGCGGCTCTAAAAGCACGCGGGAAAATACAAATGACGATTCTAAAGTTTGATAAACAATGTGATCGCGCGCTTAGCTGAGTGCGTGTCAATATATTATTTCTCGATCCCATTGACCATTCAAAGCAAAAGAAATATATGCTGTTTTATAGAAAGCCCATTTGAATTTTTTATAACTGTGTTGTAGGATTAATATTGGGGAGGGGGGAGGTTGAGGTAAAAAGAAAATATATAGACGAATCGAATTAGAAAGAGAGGCAATCTTAAATGCACCGACGAAAATGTCGGCGAGCCGGATGCGTGCGCATAAAACAGGTACAGAGAGCTCGGAGAGTTTTTTTGTGGACGCTACGCAATGGAGAGTGAGGCGGCGCAACAATATCGCCCATTGCGATATGCCGCCGCGAGTAAGTATTGTATTTTTTGTAAGGCGCACAGCCGCGTCGTCAGATTGTGATAAACCGCGAGCTTGCGGCGGCATCCCGCAAGAAGTGGCGCGCGACGCCTAATACATATATATATATATATATATATATATATATATATATATATATATATATACATAACATTTATAAATAAGCCTGTATATTTTTTCCTTTCTTATATTAGAATCGTAATATACACATTATTTGCGAATTCTCTTCGTCTAATGGGGTGAAGATTGGGGAGATAAAAGAAGCTAGAATTAAGATAAGAAGCGGATGGCGAATTGACTACTGTCTTTTATTAAGTCGTTGTTATTGTTATTGTTGTTACAAGTATTGCGTTTGTTTTTTGTAATGTGCGAGTGAGATTTTTTGAATTCATCTAAAAATAAGAGAAAAAACGAAATAAAGAGCAATAATGAATATATCGGAGTATAGAAGATGTGTATATTCGACCTGAGAAGCATAAATCGAATTGTAATCGATATTTGGATTTGTGCAATTAAAATGAACTGATGAATCTATAATATGCTTTTTGTAAAAATACAGGAAAATGGGAAAAATAAGAACAAGAATGCCGAACATTGGGAGCTAATAATCGTTATGCGTTTTTCAGTTGTTCTTTTCAATTGCAATGAATTGATTCGTCAAGTCGCCAACCGAGCCAATAAAGTAACAAATAAATAATGTTCGAAATATTTTATGCCATTTTGAAAAAAAATAAATAAATAAGACGCACTATTTCTTTGAGAAATTGTTTTATTTCAAGTGAGAGGCGTTTTTGATGGTTATCGAATAACTATTTACAACTATTACAAAATAATTTATTAGAAAAGATATCAGAATTCGGAATATTAAACTAATGAAGCCATCGAAAACGTAAAAAGTAAATGTTCTCTTCGCGTCAAATGAAACTGAAGGCAAAGTCATAGAGAACTGATGCGGAAATAAGTGTTTTTAAATTTATATTACTCGTACGGCTAAAATAAATATATTAAAGCTATTCTTCCATTCCTAAAAATATATGTAAATAAGCATATACTTGTTGTACTATTAATCCCAAACTAATCCTCCGCTTAGCACGGTCTCTTCTTGAAAAAAAAAAAAATTCAAATTCCTCATGACGTTTTAATCAATAAAGTCCAAGAATGTCGTGTCTCTTTGACTTTGGCTTCGGCAGTTCTTAGACGTCAAGTCATAGAGCAAAGCCAATGCCTAAAACGAATGATGAATAAATAAAACTTAAAGTTAATAATGACGTTAAAAGACGCGTTTGTTACTTGTCCTGTACCATTTAACGTATATCAGTGTCGTGGATTAAATAAAATAAAAGAAAAAATAAAGATAAAGAAACAAAAAAACTAATAAAATAAAAAAGAGCAGCTGAGCTCCTCAGTGTTGTGAGTATACATACTCATTCCTAGCAATTTGTATGAAGACTACTACTCATACTCCTCATAACATTGCATTGATCTACTTTACTCTACTTAGTCCTTACAAAATAAATAAATGCATTCTGTCCAATCTGTAATAAAAGTGTTTTATCATTTATAAACCTTTCATCTTACCTATTTTCCAATTTATTATTTATTTCTACAAACTAAATTAAAGGTAAGGATCGTCATAAATAATGAACCATATATACAAGATGTTCCATTTTAAACTACGCATTGACATATACAGTGAAAGGAATCACCAAATAATAAATTAGCTGGATAAAAATCAGTCGGCTCGAAAGGTAGCTAAGTATCAGATGTCAATCATCTTAAATCAAGGCACTAGATATGTGAGTATTTTTGTCCAACATTTTGCTTCTTGCAAGAAAATTTTATAACATGTGAATAGTATAAATATTATAAATCATTATCTCGTAATTTTCATTATATTTCTTTACAGCATAAGAACGTAAACATTATAAAATCATTAACTGTTTGTCTTTAACTTTTTATTGTATTATCTTATTATATTTTTTTTCTTATTAATATACGCACATATTTAATTAAATAAAAATTAATGCAAAATAAAATGGAAAAAGCATGCAATATTTAAGGGATTATCCTGTGTTATGGATACAGAAATTTTTCTTCTTCTTTTTGCATAATTCTAATCTAAGACATCTGAAACAAAAAAGATACTGTACGGAGATGATAAGACTTAAAAGAATTGAAGTTCTTTCATAGAAACTTGTATTTCCAAACGCGTTCTTTCAAAACTATTTTATTTAACTGGTGTCGATTTAAAGTAGCGGTTTTCAATAGTTCATATCTCGTGATTAAATACGTAATTTCGTTCAAAAAATTTAGATTTGTTGTTAAATATTGAATAAATTCTTAGTAAAAATTGTGAAACTCTGTGTTTTTTCATTTCATCGACTTCCCAAATAATTTTCAAAAAATGGTCGTCATAATATATGGAATGACTAGCTACCTTAAATGATCATCTACTCTAACAATTTAATGTAGCTTAGTTTAATGTTCGAATATTTATATGTAACGATTTTGGAGCTTAAAAATAAATCAATCTACAAAATTATGTACTTATTCATAAGATTACAAAAAGTACATCTAAATGAAAATACATATTTTTTATTGCTATATCGTTGTAATATACTACTGCTGGGAGGTTTAAAAATAATAAAAGTTTAAAAAGGTATTAACTAAATTGATTTTAATATATAATGAATGAACGATAAATACAAATGACAGAAAAAAGCAATCACCTTATCATACAGACGAGATACGAATAATGCCTTCTGCGCTCAAACAGCGCCCTTTATAGACTCTCTTCCTATCGCGGGTCAAATTTCGGGCGATAAGCCCCATTCGTCGATCGCAACCTAAACACTTCGCGCAGACGGACGGTCGGAGAACCCGAGGTGGTAATCTGACACCGTCCATACTTCTTTCAAAATTCTCGAGATTTTCTTATAGCTAAAATACAGTCACCTTATTTGTGAATCTGTAGGACAGCTATTATAAAGAAAATTTCCGAATTTTCCGTCACAGCACGGATCAATTGCTTTCATGGAAGCATAAACAGTCAAACCTCTTTCGTAAAATCTCAAGATTTTCCTCCGACTAATATTTGATTACCTTACTTGTAAATCATATAAAAGTCAGTTTTCAAGAAAATCTTCGATTTTAGACATCATGGTATGGATCAAGCGTATACCTTATACAATTTGTGGTCTTTAACGAAGGTTTGCTCGCGATCCTGACTTCAATAATTAATTAATTTCAATTCAAACCCAATTAAATTAATTCATTCAGGGTCCAATTCTAAATTTCATATATAGGTATACATAAACATATTATACAGGCAAGTTTACTAAGTGATACACAGGAACAAAGAAAACTCAACGCATCAACATCGGTGGTTTCTAGCCAACGGTCGAGCATGGAATGTGCTTTCTTTATTTTCACAACGCTGTCAATTCAACGAGCGGAAGGTACAAGGGTAAACGGTACTACCTGGACTCTGAGAGCCCAATTCTTTTGTGGCATACACGATCCTGGATTTCTAACCGATCCTTTTACCGCGCTACGCTCATTGTAACTGTTGAGCGGTAAGCCGCGTGGCGCAAACACAATCTACTCGCTTTATTCGCGTATCTCTTTCACTTTTTTTGTTTTAACATGCAAATAAAATTTGTATTTCTTTGCATGGTAAATATATAATTAGTAAAATTTGAGACTTCCAGTCCAACACCCTAAGTAAATTATAAATTTGAGGTATATATGTGGGAATGGCGGTAGACGTAAAATGCATGTTTCTCATTGCGCTAACGGCGAACGCGTCCCGACGTGTTGTGACCCGTAACGTGCAGTCAGCCGCTCGCATGTACCGCACGGGCAGAGAAGAATGATGCTGCAGTCACCAACTACTCCGCACGAATGCGGAGTCGTCTAGCATATGAGTACCCCGATTGGACGGCCGCGGAGAGAGGAGGTACACACGAAACCACCATAAATAGGAGGAACGACGCGCAGCAAGGGGAGAGTCGTCCGTGTTGGCGAAGACGCCGTATCAATCTTGTCTATTTAAACGTATTGAACAACTATTCTTGTTTTGATTATTTAATCCTTAATACATAAGTTTTACCTATAATAAAGATATATTTACTTGCCTGGCTCCATCTTCCCTAGACACCTAACCCTTTTCCCACAATTTGGTGGCTCAATCGGGATCCAGGTCAAGAAAAGGTAAGGCGAATATCAGCAAGTTACGAACGAAGGATTCGCCACGGAGTACACGGAATAATCGGTAGGCGACCGAATCAATAGGAAGCACTTGGCAGAGGCAACGGCGTAGTTATCATCGACAGGTAGTAAGTCGATTAGTAGAATTGCAGCGGTAGGTGGCCGTAAAACACCGGACTACGCACTGGCGGCCTACGATGAAAGAACGTTCATGGTCGAGAAGAGGTCCGAGGACGCGGAACCTACCTTAGTTACGAGCAAGGAGCACCATTTCCCAAGTAGGATACAACCGTGGGAGGTTTCTGCAAGCCAGTAGATCAGCTCAAAGAAAAGCGGCTTTCGCACGCAAGAGGTTTCGTAGAGAAATGGCGGATAACTACGAAATGGACGTCCCTCAACCGGCGATTGAAACAGAGTCAATGACGGCAGCGATGCAAAGACAAATGGCTGATCACCGCACAGCAAAGGAGCAGGCGGAATTGGCTATACTGCAATTAGAGGTGTCACGATAACGAGAGAAGTTTCTGCGTCGTGAAGCGGAAAAGTCCAGAGACATGGAGGCTAGGAAATTTGCGGAGCAAATGGCGAATCTACAGCAGCAGATTCAGCAGTTGCAACCCATGGCTGAACAACGGCGCTTGGGTGATTTGCCATATCAACCATCTTCACCAATCACCCGAACTACGACATTTACACCGCAGGAACCATCAGGAAGCGTTCAAGAGCAGGCGCTGATACAGCAATTATTAGGAGCATTGCGACAAGAAACAGCGATTCTTTCTAGGGCATCCTTCAAGGACGAAGCCGACGCTCTCGGAAAATTCTCGGATGAAGATAAGACTCAGCCCGTCGGCGCTTGGATCAGCAGGATCGAAAAAGTAGCCCCGATCAACGGATGGACGGATCGGGAAATATGCCTTGCGGCCAAGCGAGCGCTAACAGGTGCAGCGGAGAAGTGGATGTCTTCTCAATGGAGAGCTCGTACATGGGAGGAGGTGAAGCAGTGCTTAAGGAGTGCATTTGAGTATCATTTGGAGCAGCATCGAATACTCGAGAAGCTTCGGCAAGGAAAGACGGAACGCGATGAGCCGATCAACCAGTATACATTACGAATGCGAACTATTGGTTATAGAGGAGACGTGCCAGAAAGATTAATGCTAAAATATCTTGTCGACGGCATTCCTGGCGACGGACTACAGAAAGTATCTCTGTATGCTTGCAATAGTTTTGAGGAGCTCAAGGGAGCTATAGCTGTTTACGGGACGGGAAGGTGTGCGTCTCATAACGTCCGTCTGGGACGGAAGGAAGAAGCATTGAGAAGACCTTTCAATGCAAACGAGAGAAAGCATCAGCCAGGCAAACCAGGTAGATGTTTCAACTGCGGGAAGCATGGGCACATTGGCAGAGAGTGCCCTGACAAACAGAGAGGCGTCATCTGCTACAAATGCCAGAAGTCCGTACACCTCTCGAAAGAGTGCGGGAAAAGAGGCATGGGAGCGGTTAAGCAAATCAGCGGCGACAGAAGACAATGTATCCACCACCGGGATCATGCAGAGGCAGCCATCAGTGGAGTCAAGGTGATGGCTCTGATCGATTCCGGAGCCTAAGTCAATATAAGGAGAGAAGACCTGTGGGACGAGGTAAATGACTCGCCAAGAAGTCCGCTTCCAATAATTGAATATGTCGGAAAGCTAAACGGTTTTGGAAACACTCTAGTGCGACCGAAAGGACGTGTAGTGCTGAATTCGGTGCTAAATGGAGTCGATTATAAGCTCGAATACGTGGTTGTGCCGAAGAGTGCTACAAATGAAAAGTTACTTATCGGGGATCCACTCAGAGATGTCGCGAGAGTCGTCCTCGAGCGCGACAAGACCGTTGTAGAACCGCTCCTAGGAGACGCGTACGTGAATACAGTTAAGCAGGAGCTCAATCCTATTAATATTGCTCTACAAGGAGTAGAGAAGGAGTTCCATGCGAAAGCAAAAGCCTTGATAGAAAGCTATAGGCCATGCGCAACAGTGGAAGCACCTGTCAAGATGGCTATATTATTGAAGGACGAGACGCCGATCGCTCGTACGCCGCGATGCCTTGCACCAAAGAAAATGGCAAAGGTCGATAAACAAGTCGAGGAATGACTGCGTGAAGGCGTAATATCTCGCAGCTGCTCAGAATTTGCTAGCGCGGTCGTAGTCGTGCGGAAGAAGTCTCGCGTTTGTATCAATTACAAACCTTTAAACACGGTAATGCTTAAGGAAAGAACGCCGATGCCAATCATCAAGGACATCTTAGATGAACTTGCAGACGCGCGTGTTTTTTCCACCATCGATTTAAGAAACGGATTTTTTCATGTTAAGGTCGAAAAAGGTAGCCGTAAGTATACGTCGTTCGTAACGCCCAGGGGCCAATACGAAGCCTGGCAACGTCACCAGCCGTATTCACCCGCTACATCCGATACGTGTTTAGGGAGTTGATAAAGAAGAACGTCATGCTCGTGTATATGGACGACGGTGTCGTCAAAGGCAAAACAGAGCGGGAGGCGCTAGACAATTTAAAGCAGACGCTGAAGATCGCGTCACAATACGGACTAAATATTAATTGGAACAAACGCCAGCTACTGCAAAGGAGGATCGAGTTCCTCGATCACGTTATCGAAAACGGTAATTTCGAGTTATCACCGGGTAAAACCCAGGCGTTAGTGAACTATTCCGAACCAAGGACTGCCAAGCAAGTACAATGCTTTCTAGAACTCGCGGGATATTTCCGAAAATTCATTGAGGGGTACGCGCAGATAGCGAAGCCTCCGAATGATCTGTTAAAAAAAGAAACTGTTTTCAAAATAGTAGAAGAACAGCGGGAGGTATCAACGGGCGCTAGTCATGGCACCTGTGCTCCAACTTTGCCGGCAAGAGAGAGAGAGAGAGACGGAACTACATACCGACGTATCCAAGGATGGGTATGGAGCAATACTGCTCCAGAAATTGCCGGACGACGGAAAACTGCACCCCGTCTACTATATGAGTCGGAAGACTACCGACGCCGAGAGGAAGTATAGTAGTTATGAGTTAGAGGTTTTGGCAATCGTAAGAGCCCTGGAGAAGTTTCGAAATTACCTCTGGGGAGTGCGGTTCAAGATCGTGACAGATCGCGCTGCCTTTCGCCAAACAATGGAGAAGCGGGAACTGACAACGCGCGTCGGACGATGGATCATGTTGGTTGAGGACTTCGACTATGAAATCGAATACCGATCCGGAACGCGGATGAAACATGTCGACGCTCTCAGTCGGGCTCCGTCAATCAACATAATACAAGACCAATTATTGGAAAGGTTAGCAAGAGCACAATTGAGAGATGAAAAAATCGGTGCTATCAAAATACTGCTGCAAACAGGTGAGTTCAAGGATTACTCGCTGAAGCACGGTCTTATTTACAAAGGTGCATTGAGACAAGAAAAGTTGGTGGTCTCCAAGGGATTGCAGCAGGAGCTGATTAAAAGAGCTCACGAAGTCGGACACTTCGGGATCAAAAAAACCATGGACCTCTTGGCTCGAGAATATTGGATGAGTAAGATGGAGCAGAGAATTGAGGAGTATATTAGCATTTGTTTGCCGTGCATCTTTGGAGCGAGGAAGGCCGGAAAGGCAGAGGGCCTTCTCAACCCGCTACCAAAAGACGACACGTCGCTGCACACCATTCATCTGGATCATATGGGACCGCTATCAGCGATGAATACACAATATAAACATTTACTAGTTACAGTGAATGCATTTACTAAGTTCACATGGATGTTTGCGGTAAAATCGACAACAACTAGGGAAGTACTAGATAAACTGCGTATAATGCAGTAACATTTCGGCAATCCATGCCGCTTCATTACAAACCGCGGGACTGCCTTTAAAAGTCAAGAGTTCGGCCAATACTGCAAGGAAGAGGGGATTCAACACCAACTGATCACTGTCGGCGTGCCCCGAGGGAATAGGCAGGTGGAGCGAATAAACGCTATTGTCGCCTCAGTGATAACAAAGATATCGACCGCTGAGCCTGGTAACTGGTACAGGTATATCAGCAGAGTGCAGAGAGCGATTAATGGGACCTATCAGCGCGCAATAGGAATCAGCCCATTTGAATTAATGTTCGGAGATAAAATGCGCTACTGTGAAGACCCACAGTTACGAGAAAAAATCGAACAAGAAATCGTGCAGCACTTCAGCGATTCGCGGCAGGAAGCCCGAATAGCCGCTAAGAGAGAAATCGACAAAGTACAAAACGAGAATCGGCGACAATATGACCGGACACGTAAGCCTGCCACCAAGTATCGCCAAGGAGATGTCGTAGCCATCAAACGAACACAGCTTGGCCCCGGCCTAAAAATGGCGATAAAATTTCTTGGACCGTACCGTCTCTTGCGAGCCAATGAGCACGATAGCTACGAGATCGAGAAAATAGGCGATAGCGAAGGGCCGGCCATAACCACGACATCAGCGGACAATATGAAACCATGGCGAGGTTTCAGAGACGACCTTGAGGAGGATCTCCAGAGTGACGAAGAAGACCCCGAAGAGTGCGAAAAAGAAGCAGAAGCTGCTATAGCAACAACAGAGTGTACAGCTTGAATAGCGCCTGGGGGCAGGCGCCTATCAGGAAAGGCCGTATGTGGGAATGACGGTAGACGTAAAATGCGTGTGTCTTATTGCGCTAATGGCGAACGCGTCCCGACGTGTTGCGACCCGTAACGCGCAGTCAGCCGCTCGCATGTACCGCACGGGCAGAGAAGAATGATGCTGTAGTCACCGACTACTCCGCACGAATGCGGAGTCGTCTAGCATATGAATACCCCCGATGGGATGGCCGCGAAGAGAGGAGGTACACACGACACCACCATAAATAGGAGGAACGACGCGCAGCAAGGGGAGAGTCGTCCGTGTTGGCGTAGACGCCGTGTGAACCTTGTCTGTTTAACTGTATTGAACAACTATTCTTGTTTTGATTATTTAATCCTTAACACATAAGTTTTACCTATAATAAAGATACATTTACTTGCCTGGCTCCATCTTCCCTAGACATCTAACCTTTTTCCCACATATATATTAAATTATCTTTGTTAACATAAGTTACGCTCTGAAAAAAGAAACAGGAAAATATCACAATAAATCCTCACACACGATACTTCACAGATTTCGAGGTGGAATTTTTCTCCTACAAGATAGCTTGAGCTGAAAAAAATATCTTTACAGAAAAAAAATTATACATTAAAACATATATCTTTTGACGAAATCTACAACATTTAATCGAAACTTTTTTTCAATTTTTGATTCTCATAAAAATTCATTCAATAAAGCATTATAATTAAAGATTATTTATAGTTTTCAACACCAAAATCCAGTTTGCAATAATTTGTAGTATCAGAAGCGTAACGAGTATTCTGAAAAACATAAAAGTACACAACATCTGAATAAAGAAGAGGTAAGAACCTTTCAAGATTTTATTCAAATGAAAAAACGTTAATAAGAGTTAATGTATTGTTTTCGTATTCCGTCTTCTAAAATAGTTTCCCAACCTCCGCAAATGACCATTCAAAGATAGTTTGTTGTTGTATTGTAAATCGACCAAGATCTTAATTATCGCATATTAAATCATCATCCTTGTTACGTATGTATTGTTTTTAATAATCATATTCTACCCAAAAAGTTAACCATTATATACAGTTAAATTCACATTGCGACTATTTCCTCTACACAAGTGTGGATATTTTTTATACCCTTAACAGCATTCATTTATTAAAGATTTATATTTCTTTCTTATTTTAAATACACCTTATTTTTCATTTACTTTACCGCGGTTTTTTATTATGTATACAACATATATTCAATTCATACGTTATTTTTGCTTAAAACATTATTCGTTTAATCGAAATTAATGCCGCAATTCCAAACTTAAGAAAAACGACAGTGTTATTATAATTAAATAAATTATTAATAAC
The DNA here is from genome assembly GCA_018907035.1 of Sycobia sp. Sy_11. NCBI lineage: Eukaryota > Metazoa > Arthropoda > Insecta > Hymenoptera > Epichrysomallidae > Sycobia > Sycobia sp. Sy_11. The sequence goes on from JACCIC010000249.1 coordinate 559,812, forward strand.
CGTACAATAGTACATTCGTATAGTCAATTCCTCGCTTCCGTCGGTGGCTAACTTCGTGCCAACCCATAATGAATTACTTATCAGCCTTGTCTCGTATACTATTTTATAATACTCCATACCATAAATTCGCATTTTACGGCCGCTTTATAGTGGCCGATAAGTAATCTATTAAAAGCCCTCAAGGCACCGCTAATTTCAGATCATACACGTGAATAGATGATATAGTTATATATCTAAGAATTATTGAATTAATGAACTAACCTATTACAAACCTTAAAACTATTAATATTTTCAAATAAACTATTTTTAATACACAAAAAAAATTTTAATCTTACTATTTTGATTTTCAATTAATATTTTATTTATTACATGTACACCTATAAAGAGAAAAATGTTAAATCCTTTAATCATAAGAACTTTATTAATATTATTTATTATTTTAGTTTTATTAAATTTTAAAATATTTTACTCTATAATATTTCTATCATATATTATTTTGTTAATAATAATTAGATGTTTAATATTTTTATTCTTATACTTTTCAAAATTTAGAAATAACATAGTCTTAATAACTAAATTAAATTTTTTAATAAATTCTTTAATTAAAATTTTCATAATTATGTTATTTATATTAAATTCAAATATAAAAATTTAATTTTAAATATTTTTAGAATGTCCGATGGTAAAAAGAAACTTAATTATTAATAATTTGTTGTCAGTTACAGGTTTCTCTTTTTTATATCATTATGATAAAAATTTAATAATTTTAATGTCAATAATTTTTATATTAATCATAATAACATGTAAATAATTTTACATGTAAAAATAATTATTAATAAAAAATTAATTCAATGAAAATATCTTTAATAAAATCTAATCAACTATTCAATATTATTACTCTTCTTTAATAAAATTATCTACTCCTTTAAACGTGTCAGTATGACGAAATTTGGAATCTTTACCAGGAGTGTGTTTTTAAATTATCCCTTATATTGAAAAGTCAGCTGTTTTATTACTTAGAGTTTATTATTTATTATACAAAGAAATATAATAATTGTTATTATTATCTGTATTATTATTCTATTAAATAAAGAAATCCTATCTCTCTACTTCCAACTAGAAATTTAAAGTTGAAATATTCTGTCATCCTTTTTATCTTAATTTATCTTTAACTACAGTTCGGTAATTTTTTTCAGTTCCCTTACATCGCAAGCGACGATATTGGCGAGATAGTATAGAAACGGTAAAATCCTGAATTCGTTACTAATTATAGTATTATTTTTGTATATTTGTATGTATTTAAATAATAGTCGTTAATAAATGGAATGTAAATATAAACAATAAATTTAAACAATTAAGAACATCATTTCTCTTTTATTAATTTTATTAATTTAGATGCAACGTCTAATAATTCATATTATGCTACTTCTTAATGGTATAATGTAATTATATTTACTGCAACTTTTTACAATAATTTATATTTATTATAATGAATAAATGCATTGACAATAACAATTGGAGATATGTATATATTGTAGATTCATGTTTAGGCACTACACCATTTTCACATATTTACGCATAGGCACATATAACAAACATATTTTACATGATTTATTAAAGTTTCTTAAATAAATTACAACTATTTGCTTTATTTTAACACTTCACAATCTAGGTCCGTCATTTGTAATGACAACGATAATTAATAATAATTAGTAATAATAATTAATAATAGTAATAATAATAATAATAATAATAATAATAATAATAATAATAATAATAATAATAATAATAATAATAATATACATTAGTAGAATTGTAGGATGCATGGAATGCTCTCTTATATTCTGTAATTACTTTTATAAAATTTCATTTAAATTTATTATAGAATATAATGTTATAACGGGAACCTTGAGGTAAGCTAGATATTAGACCCATCGGTGGTTGGACTCTCATTAATAATCGGTATAGTTTATTTGATTAGGCTAGCAAATATATATACTGATATTGCTGATTTCTGACAAATTAAGGTTGCCATATAGGCATTGTCCTATAAGAATGTTTGAAATATGGAATACATTAGTCCATTGTGTATTTATGAATAGTTTTTTTCACTTGTAAGAAGTAATTCATGAATTTAATGATTGATCCTTTAAATTACCTATGAAGATGTTATAGGTTTTGATTAGCTATTATAGTATTAGCAACAACTTTTATTGGAATTATTTATTATCCATGAACAGTAACTATTGTACTGAGAATTTAAGCATGTGAATAAATGAATAAATTGACCATGATATTAATTTACATTGAAATCATTCAAGGAATAGCCTTTTAAAAATTAGTATAGAAGATTTTATAATAACGGGATAAGACTGAATAGATATTAAGAAGTAATAACTGAAAAAATACCTCTTCAAAATATGTTTACTCTAGGCAACCGTGAGTGGTCGGTAATAGTATTTTCAATGCGTGAAACAATATGATAGCAATTTATTCCTTAATGCTCTCAAAATCATATTTATAATAATTGGTAATATAATTACATCGTCCAATCAAGAAAATACCTTTTACAATTTAGAAAGAAAATCGGCTACGTACGAGGAATCGTCAAAATAGAGAGGGAATTTTACAAATATGTGATAAAGTACTACTCATTATTTGTTATTTTATCTAACACCGCTCTATTTATGCTTCCAACTACTGGTGCTTTGTAAACAAGATACATATAAATGTTTACAACGGTACTTGTGTCAATTGGCTGAAACCGAGACTTGAATTCGGATCGTCAAATTATTGCGTCGTAGGTCCGTTATATTACTAATTATTTCGACTATAAAAGGATTGAACATATCAGGAAAGAAGTTGATTATATATGATCAAAGTATTCGTTTCGACTATAGACATGTTTAAAGATTTAGAGACTAGTTTGATTTTAGCGGAAATGTTCTTAACTAATTGTTAATATTTAGATTAGAAATCATCCTAGCACAAGAATATGAACAATCTTAAAGGAGTGTTAAAGATAGGATTACCAGATATGAACTTCTGAGAATTAGTACAAATATATGAATTATACAAATACCTTAAATTATATAGAATATATAATAAATTTGCGTTAGAAGTACTTTTCTGCGCTGCCAATGCTTTTAACACTTTAATATTTTTGAGATGAATCAAGTATGTTAAAAAAAAAGTCATTACAATTATCAAATTCCATCGTGCGGTAATATTATTTGGTATATACCGAAAAATCAAGTACTTTTCGTTCCATTGAATAAAAATTATTAAGAAAAAATCTTTTAGAGTTCACGGTATGAAGAGATGTAAAAGAATTTGGAACCGATTAAAAAGTTTTGAAAAAATTGACAAAATTTAAAATTAATGGAATATTTTCAACATCATCACTCTTTTTATCGTCAAGAACTTGTTAAAATGTATTAATTGATAAAAAATTAAATTATCATCAATAAAAATATTTTTTACGTTTAAAAACATTATATATTTTACAATATCCAAAAGTTGTTTTTGTCATTGTATATCCATTCTTCAACAGCTTCTAATTCAAGGAGCTTAAACTGTAAAGTCCATTTAATTAAATAATTAAGAGCGAAATGACTCTCGTAGCTTTCGTTACAAAATCAGACCAATCATATTTTTTCTTCTGTCTTTAATTTCTCTGATTATAATAATATATCATAATATATTCATTGATAACATTGTTTGATCAATTATATGATTTAATTGCTACAATCTGCAAAATACTATTATCTTTTTCCACCAGTGTCATATTTTCATGAATATGTCCATAGTCAAATAAACAAAAAATAAAAAATATTCAAAAAATTACAAACAGATATAAACCAGTACAATATACAATAAAATCAGTGAATCAATATAGTACTGATAAATTATTAATTTACTGGTAAATCAGCACATTTAGTAACGTTAGTTAAGAGGGATAAAGAGAAGAAGATAGAGAAGAGAGAAATAGAGAGGGAGAGAGAGAGAGAGAGAGAGAGAGAGAGAGAGAGAGCAAGAAAGAACGAGAACTAATATCTAATAAATAATACATTTTAATGAAGAGTATATTAAAATGCAAATGTAGCCAATCTTTTTTGTTTTTAATCAAACTAATTTCACCAATTTGTGAAACCGATTTTTAGATATATTTTTTATGAAATATGTTTCAAAAATCGTATTGTTTCTAGTGTTAACGATTACTTACCAGAATATAATGTGTGTTAGCCTGTTCAGATAAACTATATCCCATTATAATGTAGAACATGAATAATCTGACTCAGAACCTTTGCGTTCAAAATTCTTTGTTGAAAAAAAAAAACAATACTTTAAAAAAATATATTCTGCACAATAAATTAGTATTTTGGCAGTCCTAAATTATCTACTTATAAAACAGCACTGACCTTTTATCGAAAATTTTCTCTTACTAATAAAATTATTTTTATTTTATAAAAAAACAATATAAAATTTATATAAATAAAAACAAGGGAACCATTTTAACGATATGTATTAATACAAATTAAAAATATAATTTAAACTAGATAAAAATTAAAATAACATTCTGTTTTGTTTGAAAGAAAAATACATTTATAAAAATCAATATACTGACGGCCATAATTTCTACAGTTGCACTACATATGAAAATTGAAATGCATTTATATAGTATATCTCAAAAGTTACATTAAAAATTACCTTGTATAAAAAATATTAAATTAGCTTTAAAATAAAAGAACCCTATAACCAAAAATATGTGAAGATTATCAAGAAAAACTTTCATTTTAACACCAGAACATGTTCATGGGAAAGTTGTTTTGAAAAACATATGCTATGAATTCTGATATTTTTGAGATATACTGTATAAAAAATTTTATTTTTCACACAACGAATACTTACATACGTACATATCAAATAACAATAATGATTTGTCTTCGCAGAACAGAAAATATATATACGCTCATGATATTCTCTTAACAAGATTCATGTGGCAAGAAATTTACAATTACTATACAGTGTTATAAAATCAGAGTAAAAAATTCTGCTTCACTTGGCCATACAATAGTTAACACGTTTAGACTACACTTCAATATATATCACATCGATAATCTATCTAAAAGCACATTTCGATTGCAACCATTCCCATTACATGACAGAGTCTGACACCACATTTTAAGCTGTCTTACTATCTCTCTCTCTCTCTCTCTCCCTCTCTCTCTATTTGGCCTATGAAGGACCACCAGTCCTTAGGCTCTAATAAATACAATTCTAAATTCTCTCTCTCTCTCTAGATCTGTTATCTAAGTGGTCTCATTATCTGTTTATTTGAGCCAACTTTTATGGTCCTTTAAACCAGATTTAATATTGAATGTAAGCGTTAAATAAATACGGAAAATTCTAAATATTTTTAAAATATTAATTTTCTATAGGGATTTATGGATTACAATCACATAGGACTCATGAAATTCGATAACGATCTTGGTAATTTTATGTTATAATTAACGTCTCAATTCAAACAAAAGTAACGCAATAACATTCAATAAGAATACTCAAGATATGAACCAAAAGTACGAATCAATCTTATTCATAAACAACATACATGGTGTAATGTAAAATACCATGTAATAATAATTTGTTTCTATGATCATGTATTAAAATGTTTTATGAAAATATTCATAAAATCTAGTATCCTTATAAAAACAATGGTTGGTGTCATTTTTCTTTGACTTTTTAGCATCTTTTAATTTCTAACATTTTACATATTTATAGATTAAGACATTTTTTCTTCGGGAATTTCAGAATCAATTGAAGAACTCCTATTTAAAAGTTTAAAATTAATTTATAAAATGATTTAAAGATTGATTGTAAGATTAAAATCAATATTCTTAGCAATGTTCTAATCTGTCTCATTTGTTTATATTCACAGCTAATTTTACTTTATTTAATTCTTTCCCAAGTATTTATGGTTTATTTCTATGTATATAATATATATATATACATCCATACATAACTGCACATATTACGATTTCAATTTATTAAACTAGTTCAATGATAAGTATGAATGAATTATTTGTAATTATTTATTATCTCAATCGTTTTTTTGTCAAATAATTAAATTGTAAACTAATAGATATTTTCATCGGTCTTAAAGTCTTTTGAATAAACTAATGGCAATTAAACTTCCCTTTATTTATAATCAATCCTATAGATTTTGAAATTTAAAAGCTAAAATAAACATCAGAATTCATTTTATTGGTGAAGGACAACCTTCACCAAAACGTTCCACAGGTGTAAATTCCAATGTTTTGAGCTACTTCAATTCCTCTTCAGACACACACACGCGCGCACGCACACACGCACATAGTGCTTCCATCCAAAAGATTCACAATTCAAAAAACAAAAAAACATTCAGAAGATTTCAATAATATTCTGTTAATCCATTGTTCTTTAAAGTTATATATTCTTTGTTTAAAATAAAAAAAAACCTAAATAATATGTTTTTTAAAATTACTTCTAATTCTTTGTAGTAAATTTTAACATATAATAAAACAAGAATTGACTCGCATTATAATTATACTAGTTTATAAGAAAAATATAAAACCAATAAAAATATTTATTAGTTTGCTTTATATCAATCATTATCAGAAGTATTATGTAATTCAAGATATCAGTAACTGCGAATAGTCTTAAATATGACTATATAGAACGATATATAATTCATAACTTCATAAATCCTGATAAAGAATCCCACTTTCAAATCATAAAAATACCCACTTTTTTCGTGTTGAAATATTGTTATTTTATTTACTAAATAATAATAAATAGTTTGTACAAACACATCGTAGACCTCCGTCGCTGATTAGCACCAATATTTGGAAGCATAAATAGAGCGACGTTAAATAACATGAAAAAAAAAAAAAAAAAAAAAAAAAAAGAAATAGTTTGTACGTCTGAAATTATATAGATATAAATATATGAAATCTTTAAAACAGTTTAAATAGTAGTTTTCTCGTATTAGGTCTGAAAATTTTCCTAAAAATATACTGTTTATCTGTCAGATAGGTATAACATTTGGAATAAATTATCTTGCTCTTTATAAACTACAAAATCAAAACGAAGATATAGGAACATGTTCTAAATACAATTCTTTTATGGAATGTATTAAAGATTACAAAATATTTTATTCACTCCTTTAAAACTACTAAATTATCATTACATCATAATAGTTTTAATAGCAGAATCATAATAAGGAATAACACATTTAATTGTGTTAGGCCTTAAGTTGATTGTTTCTTTATTGCTCCATTTATAACAATTGAATTGAACTTTTGTCGACTGCCCATATACAACTTAATAAATATTTTTAATTGGTCTTACAGTCCAATCAATTCAATCTAAAAATAAAATAAAAATAAAAATAAAAATTAAAAAAAAAATAAATAAATAAATAAATAAAAAATAAAAAAATAAAATAAAAGTTAAAAATAAAAATTAAATTAAAAATTAAATTAAAATTATAATGACAGTCAGACTGTCCTTGTTTACATTCACCCCCGTAGACTAATCTGAAAATAAAATATTAGCTGAAAAAATTCTTTGTTAGTAAAGTGCAGTCTGACTGTCCCCAACACCCTTACCTAATTGAAGACTTGTCCAACGTTTCGAACTCGCTACGGCTCCTCATCAGGGACTCTCATCAGTCCCTGATGAGAGTCCAATAAAAAATATTTATTAAGTTAAAACTCCATTTATAAATTATTTATTTTAGTTTGAAATAAATTTGTATCTGCCGCAGTATAATTACAAATAATTCATACATTATTATCTCTGAAATCTTTCTTTATATATATATATATATATATATATATATATATATATATATATATATATATATATATATATATATATATAATAAAAGGACATAATACCTTTCATGCAGTATCACATTTATTTATCGCATTTATCGTCTCTTCTGGTTCATTAACATTTACTTTTCTATAAAAACTCATATATTTCACTGTACACATGCAATAGTAACAATATGGAAGACAAAATTAGTTAGTTAATTATAATTGTTATTTTTTAAACAAATTACGAGTAGTATAAAATTTAAAAGAAAAAATATATTTTTAATAATACATATTGTCAATTAGCTTACCTTTTTATTTTAAATAAATTCAATATATTATAAATACATTGTTTACAGCGTTAATCTTTTAATAAAAAATATTTGTATAGAAATGAAAATGGATTAAAATAAATAGTATTCATAAGTTTACCCAATAATTGTTTAATCTTTATAAAAAAGACTATAAGACTGATAAAAATATTTATTAGTTTGAGTAGAACTAGCTGATAAATATTTATTATACTACATTAAGTTTTTCATTAAAAAATTTAATAAATTTTTAGAGTATATTTTTTCTAACGGTTTTTTACTACTCGTGAATCTTTAACTGGTTTTTAAAAAACAAATATAATAATCCACTATTTATTATGACTGCTTAACAATTTATAGCATTTCTCATAAATTTATATATGAGTGAGACGTTTTCTATCGCTTCTTATAATGGGTACCCTTTTCCACAAAATCAAGATGCACTAGATATTCAATAAAAGTATGAAAAACAAATATGCTATATATGAAACAATATGCACTACAATTACAAATACATTAACAATGAATTCTAATTATTCTAATAGTTTCATACAACTTACAGTAATTATTAGCAAATTTTTATTTACAAAAATAGAATATATTATAAAAACATACTTTCATGATTGATTGAATTTTTCAGTTTTATAACTGTCGTTGAGGCATAATAAGGCGTACATGTATCACAATCGACCGATTATCCTTTGACGCTTTGGATCAATGAAGCTACTATAATCGCATTTTATATATACGTGTAAATATTAGCGAGAAATAGTATTTGGCCACTTTCTGTTTGTATGTGAGTTGGATTGAAAATTTGATTTTTAAGTAAAATACATGGTAATTCAAGAAAAATAATAATAATATATTAATATCAATTTATCACAGTAACTATTTTAAGCAATGATTGGATTTACTAAGCTATTCATTGATAAAGCGTGAAGGTTTTGTCTATCCATTATTAGTATCAGTCGTTATTAGATGATTCATTTGCATTTAATATAAAATGTGATTTATATTTATTTGATTATCATTAAAAAATTATTAAAAATGAAAATAATAAAACGTATAAAATTGCTTTAATTTAAACGTCAATTTATGTTTCATTAGTTTCAAATATTTTGTATTAGAAATAACATATTTCAAATTATTATTCGTAAATAATTATTATTCTTCTACCATAAAAATATTATTTTATAGTTATTTTATCTACAATAGATATGAGATAAGTTGATTTAATCAAGCAAATTCGAAAATTCTATAATTTTCACATCTTTATAATATTTTACACAAAGAAATCTAAAAATAGTTCGTTCTTCATATTAAAATAATTGTTACGAATATACATGAAAGTTCAATAAAAAAATCGTTTAAAAAAATATTGTATTTATTATACTTATTTTTATACCAGATATTTCGTTAAAAAAATTAACATTAATGAAGTACCAATGAAAAATATTTACGAGTTTTGTATCATTTTACAAATAAAAGTTTTAACTGTAGATATTATAAAACTATTTATAAAATAAAATAAATTGAATAAAAAATGCTTGACCCTACTTTATTATTTACAGTTTAATATAATTAGTTCAACAGTTCTTCAAATGATGAATTCATAAGTAACTCCGTGAGTTACAAATCATATTCTACACTGTTATACTGCATCTATTTAGAATGAAAAAAATTTTACTCTTATATTTTAAAGAAATTTTCGAAATTTAAAAATTACATCAATATCTTGCACTTTCTAGTGTAAGGCAATTTCTTTCATTTTATCGATTTCTTTCATTATATCACAACTTTCTTTCCTTTTATCAATCTATTATAATTAATATTACTATTTTGTTGTTGTTGTTGTTGTTGTTGTTTTTGTTGTTGTCATATCAATAAAATTTATTCATTGATAAATAGCATTATTTATTAGATTTATTCTCAAAATAATTTAACTTTTGCATTTATTATTTAAATATTTTTTCTTAAATCATAATAATCCAAAATAGATTTTTAATATTTTAAAAGCTATATAAAAATTACGATTTTTATCCGTAACAAGAATAGTTACTTGAAATTTTAGGTACTATGTATCAAAATGTAAATTAAAAATTTTTTTTCATTTAAAACCTATTTTGTTACCATTATTTAACTTTTTAATCAAATTTCAATCCTTTAGAAAAAAAACTCACAAATAGTAACTATATTCATTATACCAACAAATGGAAACTTCCATTAGATTCAATTCATTCACCATGATACAAATTAATAAACTTCAAACATTTAGTTTTCAAAATTGTTTCAAACACTAATTATATGTAGTCAATTCAGCTCTTTTTACCTTTTAGCAAAAACACGTTCATATTATCCTTTCCCTTAACATAAACTTGCCCTCGAGGTTCATAATTGTACCTTTCAGTAATGACCTCTAAACAATTACTAGCAAATTGAATTTCTCCAGCAAGACCTGTTGAATCCATTCTGGATGCAATATTAACAGCATCGCCCCAAATATCATAATAAAGTTTAGTAGCTCCAATAACACCAGCTGTAACGTCACCATAATTGAATCCTACACGTAAAATTAATTTAAACCCAAGAAGATCTTGATTAAAATCATAGATTACTTTGTGCATGGCTACAGCAAAGTCTATCAGTTGGTATAAATGTGTATGCTCATGCTTGTTTTGCTGTCTGACCTGATGATTTAAAAAATAATATAATAAAACATTATATAATAAAACTTTTCAAACTATTATTACTATGTAGAACAAAAATCAAATACTTTAGCTTTTATTCCAATCTTCCAGATTCAAATCTGATAAATCAAATTAATTAAAAGAAAAATTCAACATTTTTGTATTATCAAAATATACAAATATAGTATAGTTTAATAGTATATAAATTTATTAGAAATAACATGTTATAATAATTAATTTTTACTAATAAAATAAAAAATAATGATATCATGACTTTTATATATGGTAACGAAGAGAGTCAAGTAAAAAAAAATTTGCTTTTAATTGTATTTGATTTAGAAAATAGAAAATTGCAACTCAAACTATTTAAGAAAATTTTATTAATTGTTTACCTGCGGGTTTAATCCACTTGCCGCCATGAATGTACTGCCTATTGTTTTAATTTTTTCGACATTTGAATAATCTGATTTCTCTAACAATTCATCAAAATCACCTATCAATTCATTTAGCACCCTTAAATATTCTTTACCTCCTAAATATGATTCATCATACAATTCATTAAAATTAACGATACTAGCAAATATAATTCCCACCATTTTATGATTTTGTGAATATTTGGCAGTGGTTTTGAGCTGATCAGCAACGTATTTAGGTATAATATTATGTAACAACCAATCGGCCTGGTTTTTCATAGACTGCATTCGACTTTTGTCCCGTGCTGCAACTGCATTTCCGTGAAAGCTTAATCGATAGCTGATTTCGAATTCACGATTCAGAAACCAGACAAGCAACAAGAGCAATGCAAAATTCAAAAATATTTCGGAACTGTATAGTCGCTCATTATACTTGCGATATTTTTCATTATACAAAATTCTTTCAATTTTCTTCTCCAATACTTTGGAATTATTGAATAATGTCGTTTTCTGAATATATGACGTATGATTTTCAAAAATTAAAGGTGGAATATGTAAAATCAGAGGATCCACTTCTAAAGAATCATCTAATCCAATAACCATTTAAATAAAAATTATTTAACATTAATTTACAAATTAATTATTTTTTAAAAATCATTGCTGTAATGTCTAATAATTGAAAATCATTTTATAGTTACAAAAAAAATTAATAAGGGAAAATTATTACAATAATGTTATAAATTTAATACCAGATTGAATCTAGTTAATAAAGCTTCAAGTTGAAAACAAATAAAAAAATATGATGAAAATTAATTTAAAATCAAAATTTATATCTATTTTTAATTTAAAGATAATTTTTAAGAAAAAATTTCAACTTATTATTTTAATAAAAAATTTCAATATGTACATTTATAGTAAGATTTTACTATTCTATGCTCAATTTAAAGAAATAATTTAAATTAAAAAAATGTGAAGTGATTTTAGGAATATGTTTTTAAAATATGTAAATTCCAAAATAAAATTAATTTTTTAAAAGGATAAATATTAAAACATTTGACTTAACATATATATTGAAATAAAAAACAGGTTCTTACCTATTTTAACGTTTAATTCTCTAGATAGATTTGGATGCAAGGTAATAGTCTGCTGATTATAATATGTAACATGACTCATAACTAAACAGATAAAGAAAATTCCAGCAACTGTTACAAGTAAATTTTTCATCCAACAATTAAGTTGCGTAAAGTTGCAGAAATGTACAAGTCCGACGATAACAAGATAACTATAGTAATATTCAAAATGATTAAGACTTGATTGAGAACTATTGCAGGTGAAATTCATTAAAATTGAGAAGATGGGTAAACCAACAAGAACAGCACCGCATACATGCCATGGATACCATTCCGAAAAAAACTTAAAAATACGATGAACAAAGCTAATATTCATTGCACTGAAAATTTAAACAAGATTATTTTGTGAAAATAAATTAAAACAAGCATTTAAAAAAAAATTAATATTCATGTTTTTATACAGATTTGTTATAAAATTTACTAACGAATCAATAAGGTTAGTTTAATTTTGTATTACATTTAATTAAAGATATAAAATGAGAATACACAAAGAGAATTTTTATATAAATTTAAAAAGAATCATACCTGGGATTAAGTAATTGACGTATACACAGAGTTACAGCAAATATCTGTATTAGAATAGCGAAACAAAAGAAGATAAGATATTGAATTGGAGGCGGACCCAAAAGAAATAATGATATTGTAATGGCTGTGTATACAAGAGCCGAGATTAGAATATCGAAATAAGTATTAAAACGCGATGTCGCAAGTGTCGGCGGATTCCCTCCTATACCTTCTGAAGCCTTATGAGCATTTGCACGATACTCTTCTTCCATTTCTTTATTTTTAAAAAAAAGTGTAAGACTTGATAAGGGCGGTTTTACAAAATAAGAACCCTGTGAAGATACGTTGTCCTGCACACATCTGCAAAATGAAAATTAAGAATTTAATAAAGTAATGTTATAAAATTCACATATTATCATATTTTTCTTTGAACTAATTTATTTAAATAAAATTTAGATGTGAAACTAAGTTACCTAATTAACTGTAAATCTGATTGCTTTCTCAGTTTATGAAAGCAAGCACCAAATGTATCTGTTACAGCTGGAGGAAATGGATATGGCGGTACAGAAGGTGAAGGGTCATGAATTGAGTTAAGCGTAGAATTTGATGTATAGTAACCACTTACTCTTGGGCCTAACAAATCAGCTTGAGCCATTCCATTCATCAAGAATAACTTATTAATATAAAAAGTAACATGAAATATTAGTGAACATTAGCTGAACATTGAAAACTAATTATTAATCATAAATACCTGTTGCTGAATACTACTGCGTCTACTGTTGCTTCGAATGCCCGAATCTTTTCTACTACAAATAGAAGATGCATGGCTCAATGAATCTTGACCAGGAAGCAATGGGCAGGAAGGCTTTGGATTAGGATCCATTTCTACACCACTATTCATGACTGCCTATTAACAACAATTAATTTGCTTAATTTTTTAAATTAAAATGTAAATTAATGAATATTTGTATCAGTCTTTATATAAAGACTGTAAGACCGATAAAACTATTTGTTAGTTTAATTTACAATAGTTGATATAAACATAATTTTTATTTTTAAAAATTCAAATGTAGATTATTATTATGATTATTGTTTTTGTTGTTATTAATCTTGTTATGTTTTAAACATTCAAGTCTTTTGAAAGACTTATATAGCTAAAACTAATAATAATTCTTATTATTATGATTACTGTTACAAATACTATATTACTTTTACTATTATTACTATTACATACATTACACATTTAAATTTATTAAAATAGATGCAATAATTTAGTTTAAAAATAACAAAGGAAAAGTTTTATGTGAATAATCAATATTACTGTATTTAGTTTTAATATTTTATAATTTTTTAATTATTAAGATTATACTTTACTTACTTTTTGCAAATCATTATTTTCTGCTGCTATTGCTGCAGCCATTATCCCTTGATTTGCTTCAGCGACTATGACAATCTTTCTCATTTCATTCTCTAATGGTAACATCTCTTCAGTAGTCCTCTGTCGTTGAAGGTATTTCCAAGGCTTGCTTCGTCCACTTTTCTTTTTGCCATAGCTTGCTGTAGAGGTTGGTGATTTGTTAATATCTTCTTTGTCATCAATGTTATCCGCGTCGTTATCTGAATCTAAGATGCTCGGTAATGAGTTAGCTTTCATTCGGTAGCTACTAGCATTGGTAACCATGTGCAAATAGTGCGGTCTAGGTTTCGTTTGATTATTGCAGGACGCAAGCCGATGGCGCGCATGCAGGACTGGCGATATACTTGTCGGCAATGTAACATTATTGATGAATTGTGACATAAAATCAGCCTTTCGTGTTTTTATGAAGTATGTTTTTATACCTTATAGTGACAAATATAAAAAAAATTAAAAATACAACAGAAATACTCGTTTTTGAAGTAAAGATTAAATTAGTAAACAAATTTTAATATAAGTAAAAATAATGAAATATATGTAAATGTTTGAATTTTATGTTGTTAATAATATTTGATTTATAAATAGTCTCTGAAACTTATAACATCAAATTTGTTTATATACAAAGTTATAGTTATATAATTTTTTTCATTTTAAATATACTTAAGTATTTTTTAACTTAAAATTATTTCCAATATTTATAATACAAGAAAATCAATCATTACTCATATACAGAATTAGCATTTAGAGTATATATAAAAATCTTTTTTAAATTACCATTTACAGGCTCTCCATCTTCTGTAAGGTACTGATCACTCAGAAAGCTTAACGTCTTTTCGCTCAAATGAACTCTACCCGGTTTCCCAGTGCTCTCTAGTTTATTTGCTAGAGTGACATCGTTTGACCAGACATCAAATTTAAATCTCTTAGTACCGACAATTCCGCACAAAACCGTACCCGTATGCACACCGACGCGCATATTTACTCCTTCTCGTCTTTCAATATCGAACTGTTTTATTGCTTCAATCATTGCTATAAAACAAAACATAATAATTTACAGCTAAAATTAAATTAAGTTAAGTAATACATAGTTCTAGTCAGTCAATTAATACAAATTAAAAATAGTATTGATGAGGCTTTTGTGTTTAGTGTTTTATTAACTAAGGAACCCCATAGCAATGCATAATATGAATATTTAGTTCTTATTTTTCTATAATTTGTATATTATAATTTATTTGTGTATTTATGTACGTATGTGTGTATATATACCAATGGAAGTGTAATAATTCGTAAAAGAATTGTTAAAAAAAGACAAATTCTAATAATAATTGTGAGAAGCAATCCTCATGCATTACACTATTACACTTTCCTTTTAACCGAATCCATTAAAGCTATGTTGTTCCGATTTCAATAGATTGATTTAAATGAAAAATATAATAAATATTTTATTAAAAAATAATTGATCATTTAAGACCATTAGACTTTGTATTAAACTGTCAAGTTTAGGGTAGTAATTTTATTTTTAAAAAAAACCTGAAATCAAAAAATTTTCTTTCACAACAAATTTGATACAGTTTATTTACAAATTGTCAAAGTTTCAAATAATTTTGTAATTTAATTTACAAACGTTGAAGCCTCCTTAAAAAATTTAAATATGTTTTTTTTTAAGTTATTGTTATATTGCTTATTAAAAATACTGTAAAAATAATTATGTAAAAATTAATATAATCAATATTATAGTTGCAGCATATTTTATAGCAAACCATTAATTAAATGATTTTTGTTACTATAGTTTACAACAATCAACATAAATATAATTTTCCTTTTTAAATTATCTATGTTTGATAAAAACAATACTAATTCAGACAGTGAAGACATAAGTTTGTTGACTTGTATAATCTTTTAATCTAAATAATAAAATAAATTATTTTTGATAGAAACATTTCGCAGCAGTCCTTGGCTCAAGTGGTAAAGTCATCAGTTTATTTACTTGCCTAAACGTCGATCTTTGCTTCTCGAGACAAGGCTGCTTAAGAATTTGAGTTCGATTTCTCGTCATTCCGAAATTTTCGGAGACATTTTACAAAAATAATGTCTGACGGATTTTTCGGTTGCGGAAAGCGAGCTCGGTCCTGGTACCTGTATCACGTAATATGGGTTAAAATAATAAAAAAATAAAATAAATAAATGAATAAATATATATCGTGAGATTTTATTTTATTTATTTATTTATGTATTCAAAATATTTTAATTTACATACCTAAACCCATCTCTACACAACACTTCGCATGATCTGGCTTGGGTTCTGGACAACCACTGACACAATAATAACAGTCACCCAATGTGGAAATTTTTTCACAATCATTTTGCTCACATAACTCGTCAAACCTTTCAAATAAATCATTTAATATACTAACTAATTCCTCTGCAGTCTTATTACTACTCATCTTCGTAAATCCAACTATATCTGCAAATAGTATACTAACATCATCCATTGAATGCATATTGAAAGGACGGAAAAGGGAACGAATGTCAGTATTATTAGATGGTATTGAACCCTTTTTTAACGAATCCTCTCTTTCTCTCTCCCTTTCACTCTCTTCCATGAGCCAATCTGCAACCTTTGGTGGCATTACAGAGTGTATCATTTTTTCCTTTAACTGTTTCTCCATCTCAAGTTGTCGACGAACAAATAAAGACTGTCCAACTTTCATGAAGGTGCCACGCATTCGTACAAACGTCATTATAAGGATCTGGATACCAATCAAGTGTATGCAAATATGCATCAAAATGCGAATAATTAAAGTTGTACTGAAATATATACCCTCTTGTGACGATAATACGAAATCCATTGTATTTAAGTTTTCAGTGAAGTTTAAGAAATTATTATTGGTGTTTAAATTTGAAACTAAAGGTATAACACCAGGAATCTTATTGGTAGTATGGCTAATAATGAAATTTGTTTCATTTAAAACTCTTTTTAATCTCTGCACATTA
The DNA here is from genome assembly GCA_018907035.1 of Sycobia sp. Sy_11. Classification (NCBI taxonomy): domain Eukaryota; kingdom Metazoa; phylum Arthropoda; class Insecta; order Hymenoptera; family Epichrysomallidae; genus Sycobia; species Sycobia sp. Sy_11. The sequence continues at coordinate 577,124 of JACCIC010000249.1, forward strand.
TCTGTATTATTTTCCGATATTAATTTGCTGCTTTTAGTAAATAAACGTGCAATAATACTTGGTATCTCTGTTTCTCCCTTGAAGTACTCATATTTGAGATTTTCTGACCCATACAAGTAGGCAGTAAAAAATTCAAAAAGAAATGAGTATATAGTGCAGATTAATACACATGCATATAATGGCATTGGCAAGACGGTGTATATCAAAAGTAAAATTTCTGAACACATAGCAAAATGTCCAACCTAAATATGATATATACATATAACTTTTAATATCTGCATATAAATAATTTTTTTTAATTGATAAATATACAAGATATTTAATGAACATCAAGTAACTATAAAACAAGAATAATAACAATACTATAATGATATAAAAATAGATAACTTATTAATTTTTTAATAGCTCAATATAACTCATGAAAACTTACTAAAGTTAAACCATCTGTATAAGGTGGAACAAAGACCAGAAAAAGTATAGATAAAACACAAAGCATCAAGGCAACTCCTACAGATATAGGCAAGACAAAAGCTCTGTAATAATCTAAGTGAGTAAAGTAAAGTATAACTGAGACCATTAGACCGATAACACTGAATATGATTGCTATAACTGGCCAAAATTGATTATTACTTCTAATTCCTAGGACCACAAAGTAAGCCAACCATGATACCGAAACTAGAAGAATGTAGGTTAAAGCGTACCTAAAAGAAATAATAAACAATTATATTAAAATACTACTTTTGGTTATAGTTTAAGGTTAATATTTATTTTTATTAATTTTTTTTATCATATTTATTAATTCTTATTATCATATTTTAGTGATATAAATAAATCACTAATCAAGGTCTTAATGTGTTCTTCAACATAAACTTTGAACATAACATTGTGAAAATAATATTTAAATTTAAGATTTCTAAATAATTATCATTTGTGGCAAAAATCTAAAATTTTATTTAAATTAAACTATCAAATGTATTTAAACATATTTTATTGAAATATGTCTTTAAAGTATTAATTAATGCTAATTTTCAATAAATAAAAAAACTATTGAAACATTTACCTAAATCTTAGTCGAATTTGTGGAAAAGCACTGCATTTATATTCTTCTTCTAATGATTCAGAATCAAATTTTGGATTCCACCAAGATTTAGCCGCAGCTCTCTCAAATGGAACAGGAAGTCCAACTCCACAACATCCTAGAACTTCACCACTGTGTGCCAGGTACGTTTGGATATATGGTGCTAGTGATATGTGAATTTCTTCAGCAGTTTCATTATTCTCGTCTTTTGCACGAGTGAAGCTAACTGATGAACTGCGTTTACGACCCACTGGCAGGGTCATCTTTGTTCATTTAAATAACTGCTAATAAAGAGTATATCTGATTTTAACTATGTAAATGATCATTCTATTCAAATTAAAATAGCAAATCCTAAATAATGAACATAAATAGATTTCAACTAGGTTATACTAATTTCAAAAGTTTATAATTTTCTTCTTTTTTTTTAAAAAAGTTATGCAAAAAGTATTGTACTGTTTATGGAAAATCTTTACTCTCTTATTATAAATAAATTTTGAGAGAGTAGAAAAATTAATTCAATATTATTTAAAATATTACCCGCAAAAGGTCAAGGGTGACGACGCAGCAGTTCTTGAAGTATCATCCCGTTTGGCATTGAAATTTTGAGTTGTCTACTTTCCGCGTGAACAAACATTGGCACCCAGCAGACCACTGCGGCGTTTTGCCACTGCCGCACCAGGAATAAAAAAAAATCCTCACACACTCACATCATAGTATACACTAATTCAGTTCCTTGATGGTTTCCTGTTCAGCATCAGCTGTTTTACAATTTTGTCATGTTTAAACTGGTTAAGGCTATTTACACAACAATAAGTCCCGAAGTAAGTTCGCTGCCAATGAAAATAAAAGAAAATTTTAGTAAAAAAATCTGAAACAATATAATATATTTTTAGGACTTATTTTTTTTATAAATATCTTTATTATACGTTTACTACCACTTTTTTCAAATAATCAAAATTTTTGATTTTGGTTTATTAATTAAAATAAATTGAATAATTTTACGCGTAGAACTCGTATAAAGATATTTTTTATTTAGAAAAACCTTCGAAAAACAGTAAATAAAATCTTATAACAAAACATTGGTTCCGGCATTAAAATTAAATAAAACGGTTAATTGAAAATTCTTCTTGAGTTAAATTTATTGATTTTATAAATTATATACTTAACAAAAATTACATCAATTCTATATAGTAAGTGGTATATATTTAATTACATTTCTTAATTATAAATTATCCTTCCTTTCAGTTCCCGTCATGGCTGAAAGGAAAAACCATCACGGTTGCAAAAAACTTTAACATTGATTTATTTAAAGAAAAATAACATTCGTAGTAAAAACTATGCAAAACCATTGCTTGTAATTGATTTTAATAAGAACAAATTCGAAGAGAAATTTTACAGAGTCAAAACTGTCGCTGGCAGCAACCAGTTCAGCAAATGTCACCACTATCAGCAGAGATAATAAGGGGAGATCGCCGACGCTTATGGGCCAGACTGCAGTAAAAATTTTCGACTGAAAACGAGGGCCTCTGGCGGCCAAAGCGAGGTACTGGCCGTTTCGTGCGATATTCCAGATGTTGTTTTTCGAGCTCGTGTGATGGTGCGATCGAGGGGGGAGACGACTGTCTTCGGCGCGTGCAGAGGAAAAGCTTGTCGAGACAATAGGCTGACAGCGGGGGGTGCAATAAAAGATGAGTAGCTTATACTGACCAAAAAGAAATTTTATTGCTACATGTATAAATATATATATATATATATATATATATATATATATATATATATATATATATATATATGTAGGAATATGGTTTTAAAGGGAAAATAAATACAGGAAGAGGATTTTAGAAATAAAAGAAAACTCTTTATTCAAATAAAAAAGTAAATAATATGAAAAAACGAAATAGCTTGTCCACTACGTTGATCCGACCACTCCGCCTAAACCGTTGCCAGCAAGTCCCCTTTTCGAACGTTACTGCTCCTATTTATCCCCAGTTTGGGTTTTCCCCCACTCTTCTTTGCCGTCCAATGCAGAGCGCCATAGCCATTAGGCCGTCGCATTCGTGCGGAGTAGGTAGTTTCCCGTGCGGGGGTCATTCCTAGCCGCGCGCCAGTTGCAGGTGTCTTCATTAGATTGGCGCGGTTTCTCCGCGCGGTAACTTGTCGGCTACCTGCGCTATGCGGCGCTTGGTATTCTACTCTGAGCACATACTGTAAAACTTCGATTCCCACATTCGGCCTTTCCTGACAATTGCCTGGCCTCAGGCACGGCCTAGGCGGTATGCTCTGCTGTAGCTGCTGAGCCATCGTGCTCCTCCTCTGATTTTTGAGTATCTGCTTCGGGTTCGTCATCGCCGTCATCACTTTGGAGATCCTCCTCGAGATCATCTCTGAAGCCTCGCCATGGCTTCATATTATCGGCTGATGTTGTGGTTTTGTTCGGCCCCTCCGTATCACCTATTTTTTCGACCCCATATCGATCGTTTTCATTAACTCGCACGACTCGGTATGGTCCTAAGAATTTTCGAGATAATTTTAGTCTAGGGCTGAGTTGCGTCCGCTTGATGGCGACTAGGTCCCCCTGCCGATATTTGGTCGCAGTCTTGCGCTTTCGGTTGTATTGCCGCCGATTCTCGTTCTGTACCTTTTCGATCTCTTGTTTGGCGGCGATTCTGACTTCATCGCGCAAATCCTTGAAGTGTTGAACAATTTCGTACTCGATTTTTCCCTGAGGCGTGCATCTTCATGGTATCCCATAGCCGTTCCGAACAATAATTCGAATGGGCTCATTCCTATGGAACGCTGATAAGTTCCATTTATCGCTCTTTGAACTCGGCTAACATACTTATACCAGTTTCCGGGCTCCTCCGCTGATATCTTATAAAACACTCCAGCGACAATGGCATTGACCCGCTCGACTTGTCCATTCCCTCTAGGTACGCCCGCGGTGATTAGTTGGTGCTGAATTCCTTCCGTCTCACAATATTCATTGAATTCGTGAGATTTGAAAGCGGTACCGCGGTCGGTTATAAAGAGTCTTGGGTTACCGAAATGTTGTTGCAGAACTCGCAGCTTTTCGAGTACTTCTCTCGTTGTGGTCGATTTAACTGCGAAGATCCACGTGTATTTTGTGAAACCGTCCACAGCGACCAAGAGGTGTTTGTACTGCTTCTTTGTAGTTGATAACGGTCCCATGTGGTCTAGGTGTATGGTGTGAAGTGGAGTATCGCCCTTTGGTAGCGAGTTGAGAAGGCCCTCCGCCTTGCCCGCTTTTCTGGTTCCAAGAATGCACGACAAGCAGTTGTCGATACACTCTCCGACTCGCTGCTCCATTTTCTCCATCCAGTATTCCCGGGCGAGAAGATCCATTGTCTTCTTAACTCCAAAGTGTCCGACTTCATGGGCTCTCTTGATGATTTCTTTTTGCAGTCCTTTGGGTACGACCAACTTTTCCTCTCCTGACGCACCTTTATACAGAAGTCCGTGCTTCAATACATAATCCTTGAATTCCGTGATTTCTAACAGTTTCATGATTGCGCCGATTTTTTCGTCTCTGGATTGCGCTCGCGCCAATCTTTCTTGTAATGCGTCGTGGATTGCGTTGATCGAGGGAGCTCGGCTGAGGGTGTCGACATGCCTCATACGTGTTCCCGACCGGTGCTCGATCTCATAGTCGAAGTCTTCGACGAGCATCTTCCATCGACCTACATGTGGCGTCAGCTCACGCTTTTCCATTGTTTGGCGAAACGCAGCACAGTCCGTTACGATCTTGAAGCGCACTCCCCAGAGGTAATTCCGGAATTTTTGCAACGCCCTGACTACTGCTAGAAATTCTAACTGATAACTACTGTATTTCTTCTTCGTGTCGGTGATCTTCCTACTCATGTAATATATCGGATGTAGTTTTCCATCATGCGGTGATTTCTGCAAAAGTATCGCTCCGTAGCCATCCTTGGAAGCGTCAGTGTGTAATTCTGGCTCTCTCTCTTGCTGATAGAGTTGAAGCACTGGTGCGGCTGCTAACGCCTGCTTCAGGTGCAGAAATGCTTCTCGCTGTCTTTCTCCTAATTTAAAGTTGGCTTCCTTCTTCAGAAGATCACTCAGAGGTTTTGCTAACCGTGCGTATTCCGATATAAATTTTCTAAAATAACCTGCTAACCCTAAGAAACGCTGCACTTGTTTTGGCGTTCTTGGTTCCGGGTAGTTAAGCAGTGCCTCCGTTTTACCCGGTGATGGATAGATATTACCATTTTCAACGATATGGCCGAGAAAGTCTATTTTCCTTCGTAACAATTGACACTTTTTCCAATTGATTTTAAGCCCATATCTTGAAGCCGTCGCCAGCACTTGCGTTAGATTATTCAGAGCATCGCGCTCGGAACTTCCTTTCACCGCGCCATCGTCCATGAACACCAGCATTATTTTTTTGTTGATTAGATCACGGAACACATATCGTATGTAACGAATAAACACTGCAGGTGACGTCGCCAAGCCAAACGGCACAACGTTAAACTCATATTGTCCACTGGGCGTTACAAAAGACGTATATTTACGGCTGCTTTCTTCCACTTTCACGTGGAAGAACCCGTTTTTCAGATCGATTGTTGAAAAGACTTGAGCACCCGCTTGTTCATCTAAGACATCTTCGATAATCGGCATCGGCGTTCTTTCTTTAACCATCACCTTGTTTAGTGGTTTGTAGTCGATGCAGACGCGCGGTGTGCCATCCTTCTTCCTCACGACTACGACGGCACTTGCAAATTCGGAACAGCTGGGAGAAATGATGCCTTCGTATAGCCACTATTCGACTTGTCGATCTACCTTGGCCATTTCCTTCGGGGCGAGACGCCGCGGCATACGAGCTATTGGCATTTAATCTTTCAGTATGATGGACATTTTGATCGGCACCTCTTCCGACGCGCGTAGCTGGTAATTTTCAACCAGCGCCTTTGCTTCTTTGTAAAAGGACTTCCCGATTCCTCGTAGAGCGATGTTTATTGGGTCGAGTTCCTCCTTGATTGCGTTCATATACGCTGCACCTGGTAGTGGCTCGACAACGGTCTTGTCGTGTTCAAGAACGACTCTCGCAACGTCTCTTAGAGGGTCTCCAATCAGCACTTTTTCTTCCGTAGCGTCGTTTGGCACCACGACGTATTCGAGTCTATATTCGACACCATTTGGCACTGTACTTAGCACTGCTCGCCCTTTCGGTCGCACAAATGTTTGTCCGAAGCCGTTCAGCCCGCCGATATATTCTATCATCGGTATTCTACTATCGGACACACTATTCACCTCATTTCAGAAGTCTTCCCGTATCATATTCACTGATGACGGTAGCTTCGGCGTGATCGCGGTCGCGGCCTCTTCTATCGTTGTTGATCTGCTTGATCGTTCCGGTGCTACCTGGGTTGGCTCTTCTCCCGCAGTCAATATATAAACAATTCCAGTTGATGTAAATCAATTATATAACAACATATGTATTATATTTTTATATTACAAGTTTTAATTCTTTCTATTTACATTATAATCTCGTGCAATTTTTTAAAGAATATTATTTACATGGTGCTACACACTGAAATCAATTCCAAATGAAAATGAGACGATTTCATAAAAGTATATTTATTGCAATCCAACAAACATTCATTCAAATTCTATTGAAACAAAAATATACAGATTTAATAGGAACGAATATTCTGCAATTTCGAAACAGCCGTGTATATGAAATGAATAGTTGAGTTTATTTAAAGAGCAAAAAATATTTGTTACGTTACAAATATTTTTAAATGATTAGAATTTCTAATACACCATACTGGCCCTATTCTATACTTTTATATAAAATTAATTTAAAGTATGTTTTAGTTGTGTAAATAATTTTTAAAATTAAGATTTTTAGTGCTGAAGAGTACATGTAACTGCCTTATTAAACAGTTAAACACTCTCTATTTATTAGGATTAAGTCCTAATAATAAGCCTAATTAACATTCTGATCGATATGCCTAAAGCTTGAATGGCAGAGAGAGAGAGAGAGAGAGAGAGAGAGAGAGAGAGAAAGAGGGAGAGAAAACGTGAATGTGAGAGCGAGAGGGGGACGGGAGAAAAGAAAAATCCAAGGGGATTAACATGGATTACTCGATGTTGGTGGGTGTTGCCATATCATGTACCTGCATGTACCCGCGAGTGTTCTCTACAGTGTTTCGTTTCTTTCTCTCACCTGCTGTCACTGTTTATTACCTGTCCATCTGCACGCACGTTGTACGAGGCCTAGCAGGCAGTTTATCGATATACATGCAACAAATGTTGCCATCATTTTGTTATTTTTTTTTTGTTAAATTTGCAAATTTCACTTTTCAAATTTCAAAATTTGAAGGCGATCGAAATATTAACTTACATTCAGGAAAAACATGATTTTCTTAAACCCAGAGAATAGATTTTCTTAAGAACAAAAATTCAGTCAAGTAAATATTTATTTAATTATAATGTTCTAATTACTTTAATTTAGCTTATCATAATCTAAAAATAAGCATTTTCATTTTCTAGAAAACGTTTCTTTCAAACAAGCTGATCAAAATTAAAATGGAAAACCTGAATTTCTTAAATCTAGTAATCACATACCTGAATACAATACTTTTGATTCTCTGAAAAAGGCTTTACAGAATCAAACTAATATTTTCTAGAAATTAGTATTTAATTGTTTTTATACAGTATATATAGAACAGAGTTACACAATACATATATAAATAAATATGTTCTTAATCTAAGAAAACAAAATTTTGAATCAGAAGGTTATTATATTAAAACAAAAAAGTAATGCATTGAATTCAGAAAATCTAATAGCTAGAATTGCAAATAATCTAAATATTTAAATTATAGATTGATCAAATCTGTGGTCAAAGATTTTTCTGATACTATCAAAAGAACAATATTATCGAATTAATTAAATAAAAATGTTCTAAGTTTAAGAAATAGATTTTTCGAAATAATTCATTAAAATTATATACTGCTAAAATTCTAATATAAAGTAAATATTACTTGATTCAAGAAATTTATGCGATTTTCTGTACTAAGTAAATATTTTCTTTAACCAAGTAATCGCATAAACTTTAACCAAGTAAGTAGGTACTAAAATAAAGCTTATATTTTCTCAACAGCAGAACACAAATATTAAAAATTAAATGAATATTTTCTTATCTAAAGAAAATATTATCTGGAACCAATGATTTCAAATTTAAAATGAGGAAAATAAATTCTTGGATTAATTAAATATCTCCTAGATTCTTGTCAAGATTTTCTAGAAAATGGGTGAAAATATTTTCTTGAACCAATAACTGAAAATTTTGGAATCAAAAAATTTAGATATTTGATTCAAGCCGACAAAATTAAGTGAATATATACTTGGATTGAGAATTTCAATAATTCACTCAAGAAATTTAATTTAAAATGAAGAACTCGATTCTTATCTTTAAAACAATAATTACTTGAAATACGTTTTTATTTTCAAAAACATGAAAATTCAAGTATGTTAAATGTTTAAAAGTAGTTCACTGATTCAAAGCATTATTTTCTTGACTTTAAGGTGTTAGCTAACAGCTTAATAAGGTGTTAGCTTACGAATCCAAAGGTCTGTGGATAGAATCCTGGTTAGGTCGAAGTTCTTTTAAGCGAAAGAAATTAATTATGAGAATTCAAGAAATTATTCGCTTTTTGATTTTTAAAGTCAAGAAAATAATGCTTTGAATCAAGAAACTAAGTTCTTCTTTTAAACATTTAGCATACTTGAATTTCCATATTTCTAAAAAATAAAAACGTATTTCAAGTGATTATTGTTTTAAGGATAGGAATCGAATTCTTCATTTTAAATTCAATTTCTCGAGTGAAGTATTGAAATTCTTAAGCCAAGTATATATTCACTTAATTTTGTCGGCTTGAATCAAATGACTAAATTTTTTTATTCAAAATCTTCAGCTATTGGTTCAAGAAAATAGTTTCTTTAGATAAGAAAATATTTATTTAATTTCCAATTTCAGCCACCCATTTTCTAGAAAATCTTGACAAAAATCTAGGAGATATTTAATTAATCGAAGAATTTATTTTCCTGATATTAAATTTGAATCTATTAGTTTGAGGATATATTTCCTCAAAATAAAAAAATATTCATTTAATTCCCAATATTTGTGTTCTGCTGTTGAGAAAAAATAAGCTTGATATTAGAAATGATTTTTTTCAGTATATATATACAAGAAATATATTCAATTTTTTAAAAAAACCATTTACTCAAAAGAATGAACTAGTTTTCTCAAATGGTGGATTAGATATATTTGATTATTCCCTACCAGTTGTAAAATCTAATAAATATTTATTTAATTTTATTAAACGAAACGCAAAGATTAAAATATTAAAAGTAATAAATAAATAGTAAAAACTACAAAATATATATATAAATCAAAAAAATATTTTCTATTTTTGAAAAAATTATTTACTTATAACATATAAATATTCATTTAATAAATAAAGATTCATTCCTTTAAATTTAATATTTAAATCTTTGTGCTTCGTTTAATAAAATCGAAAAAATGTTTATTAATTTTTAACTACTCGTTGGGTCTAATCAAATAAATATATTGCACCTTTTGATAAAGCTATTTAGTTGTTCATATTGAATAGCTTTCCCAAAAATTGATTATATTTGTTAAATTTGAGTATATATATAGTTTTTTAAATATTTATTTATTTAACTTTATTTTTTACGTATATGTAGTTCCGTTTAGTAAAATTCAAGAGTTATTTATTACTGTTCAATAATTTATTTAGTTTAATGTAATAAATATATGTTCGCTATTCAAATAAACTTAATTGTTTGTTTCAAGTATACGGTTTACTCTAAATTACAAAATATTCATTCGTGTTAAATATGTATGTTTCTGTTTTAAACATAAATTTAAATAAATATTTGTTGTATTCTAATAACTATTGAATTAATTTTAATGAATGCATGATATAATGTAAATAGCAATGAAATAAAATTTATTATATAAACATTTAATGAATGTTATTATATAAATAATTTACAGAAAGTATAATTTTTTATATCAAATTAGTCTTATTATTAAGTTCAACGCAATCTTATTATCAAGTTTTAAACTCAAAATTTTAAGAAAATACATATATATATATATATATATATATATATATATATATATGCGTGTGTGTGTATGTTCTTAAAAATTTGGCAGCGGAGTGTAGTACATGAGATTCACTGGTGTCGACGAAGAAATTCTTTAAGTGCGTATACCCAGGTATACCTTTTCGTAGCTTCGATCATCGCGACGCAGCGAATTTAAAATTTGAAGAAAATATGTGTGTATATAAATGCATCATACAAACTTACACACACAGACAAGAAAATCTGTACGCACTTCAAGAATTTCGACACCAGTTAATCCCTTTTATTGCATCTATTGTTTCGGCGTCCCCCCTACTGAACGCCGTCTCTCCCTCGATCGCACCAGCTCGAAAACCAACATCTGGAATATCGCACAAACGGAGTACCGACGTTCACCGCCGTAGCGCTGAGTGTCAAAATTTTACTGCAATGTCTAACATGGGCATCGGCGATCTCCCCTTATTATCTCTGCTATCAGTAGAGACAACGGCGAGGTCGCTAATGAATGCTGGACCGAGCTGGACTTTCCTATTTCATAGAGCAACAACTTCTGGTACGGGAGATTTGAAGTGTTTAGTGTCCAATTCCAGAGGTAAAATAAAAATAATATTATACTATTTTCTTTTTTAAAATAAGCTGAAATAACAGTATATAATAAAAGTAACATTTATAATAATTTGTCGACATATTTATACAAGTGCATAAAATTTTTTTCAACATGTATAAAGTAACATTATTAATACATAGGCTTATTAGCACAAAAAACAAGTTGAGAATAGATGTATCCCATATAGTATTATATATCACAGTAATAATTCAGCAATCTTACAATATCACAGAAATATTACTGTGATACATAATGCTATGTGGGATATACGAACATTTCGAGTTTAAATAATCTTCTACTTCTACTACTAATTCTCATTAATACTTTCAATGCTTGAACCTTAAATGCTAATAAATAAAGCTTTTGTATGATGTTATTTGTTACTTTCAGTAATAACTGGCAATAATTGCACTTATAATTTTTATTGTGCAACTACAAAACAATAAATTTCCGTAAATTCAATAAATATTATGCAATACATTACACTCATTCATATAATAGCATTCTCCAGGCTTTGTCAATTTGAAAATAAAAATTGTGTCAGACCTGGAAAATTTTATCAGAATAAAAAATATTAATTATAGGACTACAAATTTTGAAGCTACTTATTTACATTATTTTATATTTTATTTACAATTCCATAGTATTTTAAACGGCTCTCTAACATTTCAAAATCGTTATTATTCACACATTCGATTACACTCTGTTACTTTACACCTAATATATTACTCAAACAAGTTAAAAATTTTTACACGCTTGTATAAATATTTCTAGCAATTAATATAAATTTTACATTTATTATCTTATTATTTTAATCTACTTTAATAAAAAAAAGGTCAGATACATTATCTTTATAATGTATAATGTAGTTGCACACGGAACACTTCAAATCTGCCGCACCAGCAGTTATCACTGAAATCGAATCGGAATTATCGTTACTATATATGGAGGGTAGAGAGAAAGAGTGAAAGCTCCGCTAAAATCATCTCAAATGACACGGCATGACTTCGGGAGAAAATTGGCCGCAAGGCGGCTACAACCTGTGAGGTTGCTCGTTCAAATGTATGTATCTGAAAAAAAGAAAATGGGGGTATGCAATCAAAGTGGAAAAAGGAAAGTTAAATCTCTGCTCCCTTACTCTTGCTTCTCTTCTATCTCTCACTCGCTTTGGCTTTTGCTTTCAATCTCACTCTCTGTCGTCCGTAGAAATATAGAAGGATTTTCAAGAAAGCGACGTCTACCGGACAGATATGAACTACCATCTACGATCAATTTTTACTAAGGTTTTCCCATGCAAAGCAAGTGAAGTTTGCACTCCTTCTCTCTACCCTCCATAGTTTTTACTTTTGCCGACAGTGGGTCTGTTCCGAAAGACCTCCGGTAAATTCCCGATAAGTAGATATGGCAATGCTGGAATGCATTTTCCTATACTCCCCATGTGAATGTCATAAACGGTTATGAAACTGCCTGTTTTCCGCCGTTGACTTAATCAGTGGAAATAAACGATACTTAATAATCAGTTTTCTTTATTAATTATGAATTAGAATTATTTATATTTATGAATTTTACAAATTTATATATAATTATTTAGTACGTATTATATATATATATATATATATATATATATATATATATATAATATATATAAATATTTATAATTTATTTCATAAATATAAATAATTCTGTTAAATGTAAAAAGCAAAATATTTAAACTAAGTATGCGTACAACACAATTAAGTTATTACATTTTTATATTCATTTAATTTTATGAAATTAAATAATCGAATTAATAAATGAAACTGATTATTAAGTATGCATTTTGGGCTCCACCTAGTCCCATATAGATATCTGTACTCGATTTTCCTTTATAGAAACTATTAAAATTCGATTTGAAACCTTCTTTAAACAGTCTTTTATTTAAATTTAAATATGTAATACACATGCAAACTTTGACACTAATCCTTGCTTATACCTGCTTATACATATACATGTATATGAGTGCGACCAACAGCAACCAGCTGTTTGACGGGATTTTCTGAAAATGGGCGCGATCAGCTGCTTACTGAAGCAAACTCAACGAAACGATCTTCCAGTAAGTCACCAGTAAGTCAAAATACCGTACCTGATCGTTTATTCCCACTGATTACGTCAACAACGGAAAAAGGCAGTTTCATAACCGTTTATAACATTTACATGGGGAGTATAGGGAAATACATTCCAGCATTGCCATATCCAACTATCGGGAACTTATCGGAGGTCTTTCGGAACAGACCCAGTGTAGCTATGGCGGGTATAGAGAGAAGAAGTGGAAATTCGTGTCAAATTACATAGCAGAACTTCACACACAAAGTGGGCAAGGCGTACAGATTCACACAGTTACCTATATATACTCTTTCTCTGCGCTTTCTCACTCTCCCTCTCTCTTCCTCTCTCTCTCCGTCCCTCTCTCTTTCTCTCTCTCTCTCTCTCTCTCTCTCTCTCTCTCTCTCTCTCTCTCTCCCTCTGTTGCTCGCAGAAGTATCTTGGAATTTTCAAGAAAGCAACGTCTACTGGACAGAAATAAACTACCCAACTCCGGCCAACTTTTGGAAAGACAATTCCATGTAAAGCGAGCGGACTTTCCATGCATTCTCTCTACCCTCCATAGCGTAAACTCTGGAAAATAGAGAAGAGTGCAAACTCCGCTCGCTTCACAAAGGAAAAGTTTATCAAAAATTGGCTGGAAATGGTAGTTTAGACCAGTCCGGTATACGTCGCTTTCTCGGAAATCTCTAATAGTTCAGCATGCAACAGAGAGAGAAAGCAAAAGTCAAAGCAAATATGGAGAAGAAAAGAAGCAAGAGCAGGAAAGCAGAGTTGTTAACCGAGTAAAGAGAGAGATAACAACGTTATCTCTCTATTATTAAGCGAAGTTGTTAACCAAGTAAACAGAGAGATAATAAACTTAACATTAATAGCTATTTCCCTCTTTCCCTATATGATTTATTATCATGGCAAATTAAAAATTAATATTTTTGGTTTGTTTAATATAACAACTGTCAAGGATATTTAGTATACATCAAGTCATTGAACAAACAACATCAATTTTTTTCATCTTTTTAAAAATGATGAATCTTGAACCAGAAAAAGCTGATTTGCAGAAAGCATTAATTTTTTGTTTTCATTTGAAAAAAAGTACTGCAGAATCGTAGCAAATGATTGTCGCGGTATTTGGAGATCATGCTCTACCAGAAGCAATCCACAACAGATGGTTTTGATGTGACTACCAAAAAAGTTTCAATACGCCGTATTTTAAACGATATTAGATGAAGATGACACAAAAATTGAATGAAAGGCAGATGGAAAGCCGAAAAAATAATTGTAACATTTTGGTTCAAAAAGAAAAATTGGTCCAAAAAAAAATGAAAAAAATGAAAGAAAATCAGTTGTGCATCGATTTGTTATTGGCGATAAAAAATAGATCTATTTCAAGAATCCTAAACGGAAAAAGTATGGTTCATCCGGAAAAAGCTTCAGCATTGACAGCAATATATGATGGATTCGACAAGGGGACAATGATATGTGTTTAGTGGGCCACAATGTTGTGGTGTATTACGAGTTGTTAAAACCTTATAAAACAGTTAATACTGATCGCTAGTAACAACAAATGATCAATTTGAATCATGAATTAATCGAAAAATGACCAGAATGCGTTAGAAGCACGGTAAGCTAATTTTGCTCCATGAAAATGCACCTGTACACAAAGCAAAAGCGGTTGAGGATACAATCAAAGCACTTGGCTGGGGACTGTTACCCCACCTGCCATTTTCACTGCACTTGCTTCTTTCGACTACCATTTGTTTTTATCGATAGGATATGGATCGGCTGAGCAGCACTGCGATTCCTACGAGGAAGTCAAACATTGGGTGTTCGAATGGTTTGCTTCACAAGACAAACAATTCTATTGGCGTGGTATCCACAAATTACCAGAAAGATAATCAAAATCTGGAGAGAACAATGGTCAATAGTTTGAATAAAATGTCTTTCACTTTTCCAGTAAAATTAGTGTTTTATTTTCACAAATACCACTACACTTGATATATAACGAAAAACTAGATATCTCTCTATAGTTAGGTAACAGATTTCACATTGATCGGCTTACTTTAGTAAAATTTTTGCAAATTATAATGCTACTGGCAAGTCGCCATGATAGATTTCAATCCGATAAACAACGTGAGAAAGAGAGAGAGAGAGAGTTGAACTATCGATTCGGCTACAGAGGAAGCATGACTGGATATTAGCAATTTAAATATAATATATGACACTAGCGGAAAAGAGAAGAACTAAAAAATGGCAGCTACATGCATCCCAGAAGTATGCAAGAACATTGCTTATTAGTAACATTTCAGAGTTTTTTAAAGAAAAACTGAAAATTACCGAAAAACTTCAAAGTAAAGTATAGGAAGTGTTCTAACAGAGTTAAGACTGTAAAAAAGTATTCTGAAATCCACCTCAATATCATCGAAAGAATTTTGCAAGGGAAGATTGCTGTAAAAAAACTTCGCTTGTTATAGAAATGTTTATACTCATTTAAGTTTTCGTTGTAAGTCAGAACCTGAAGCTCCTAAAATTTATTTTATGATATTAAAATGGTGAACAATCATAAAGAATAGATCAAAATAATAATAATTAAATGCGATAAGAAAGCAGTAATTTATGGCTGTATTGAGAATTATGTATCTAAACAAAATACACGTATCATAATTATTAAGAGAAATAAACCTATTATGTTATGGAATTAGTGAATATAGTATATATAACATTTGAATAAAGTTTTTAAGTATAAATACCTATTTTTTAATAAAAAAACTTTTTTTGCAAATAAGGAAGTTGGAAGCTTTCCTTCTGCTGTCTATGTATTCTATTTATAGAAAAATGGCAATGCATTATTTTTGATATAACGTGATCAATTTCTAAAAATTTCTTGTACGGTAGGGATATGCAGATATAGAAGGAGAAGAAATAATTTACTGAAAGTAACTACTTACGCTTCTTGGTTGCTATTATATTGTACATTTCTTCCATTCTATAATAGAAATATCCAGCCCAGCAAGAAAAATGTTCAGTATTTGAACGAAGAATAAATGGAACGAACTTTATATATAAACTAAACTAAATTTATTCATTATAATACATTTTGCTTCTTGAGAGTAGCTCATATATGGGCTGAAGAAGCGAGTCTCGATTCTCTTGAACATTCACTAATAAGAGAGCCTTCTACTCGTATATACATGGGTGTCCAAAAAGTAACGAAACACTCAAATATTTTCTGTCTCACAATCTTTTTATAAATACGGAAGGCCACTTTTGTAGTAAAATTCAAAGAGGAATTCAATGGTAATCTTGGATTCAACCTTGAATTTAGCCTTGTAAGTCATTTCAAAGTCAATTTTTTCAAATGAGAATCCTTATTTTTGTCAATGGCAATCGAAAGAACGGGAAATTTTACGTCTAAACATGTTCTTAGGTCATAGATCAAGGATGACTTTAGAGTTCAATTGAAGGCCATTTAAACTTAATGATGGTTTAAAGTTGATTTTAGTATTTTGGAGGAGATCGTTTCTTTAGTAGTTTTGACGGCATATTCAATTGTGACCTTGACATGGTCCTTAAGGGTCAGGACAAGGCCAATTCATTTTATATTTAGCGTTACTCAGAAACAATGACATGAGCGTAGTAAAATATGTTCCCTTCGGAATACTTAATCGATGTGAATCCTCTCGTCTCTCACATTTAACTTTTTAAATAGTATAACATTTTATTTTAAGCTCTCGAATTATTATCGATTTACTTTTTAAAAGTAAGCTAATTGATGGTGAACAGCATTTTTTAAATAGGATTTTGGATCAATTCAATGGTAATGAGAGCTGATTCGTCTATGATAATTTGGCATAAATCATCTAAATTTCTAGGTTTCCATTTATACACTTGATCCGTTAAAAACTCCAATATACATAATCTAGAGATTTAAAATCGGGTGACATAATCGGTTATTCGATTGCATCCCTCCGTCCTTTCATCGATTAACGAAAACAGCCTCTAAGTAATCATAAACTGCAGCACCGTCCTGAAAACACGCATCTTCAAAGTTGTTTCCGATTATGTCTCTAATTGCAGGAACTATTTTATTTTAAAACATGACTTCACAGTTTGGATTATTTAAGTTCCCATCAATAAAAACTGTCCTATAATTTTGTTGTTAAGTATTCCGGTAAAACATTTAATTTTTGTGGATATTGCGATTTATCTTCTCGCATCCGTGAAGACTTTCTTCTGTCCAATATCTACAATTTTGTCTATTGAAACTTCAGCCAAGTTGAAAAGTTGCTGCATCTGTAAAAGCTATATTAATGATATTACTTTTTCCTATCCAGTCTTTTAATCTTTTTTTCCTTATTTTTACCACGTCAAACGTATGTACTGATGTTATCATTTATATATTTTTTTATTTTGCTATTTGAAAACCATCCAAAACATATTATGAGCCAATTGCACTTGTTATTTTTCTAGCTTCATATCTAAAAGATGGTCCTTTTCTATTTTTTCGAATGATACCACATATCCCTATATTATTTTCATGTTAAATTTTCGGTCAGTAAATGAGAGGTATACCAATTTTTGAAGTATATTATGTGGCCTTTTCCAAAATAGCGTTCCTTCAAACAAGTGACAACATTCCCTGAAATTCCTAAATCAAAACTCTTGCATTCAGATAACTATGCAAAAATAACTTAAAATAATAACTCGGATCATTTCCATTCAGTGGGATGTGGTTTGTTGGATGGAAAAAAGAATTTTTGTAAAAGATTTCATGATTACGAATATATTCAATGTCCTCATCTTTCATTTTAATATAATTACCATCGGAATCATCGTCCGTTTCAAGCTCAGATTTTTCACTGCTGATGGACATGTTCAAAAACGAAACAATCAAATCCTAATAAGTGGTATTCAGAAATAATTAATGAATTTTCTTCAAATTGCACCTTTATAATTATAAAAACACTTTCGAGTTCAAATGAATGAAAAAACTAAAATATATAGGTAGAATTCTAACCTGAATCGCAGTTAAACTTATATACAAGGTGTGTTCAAAAAGTAACGAGAAGCTTTCAATTTCGCGGGTTTGGAGAGTCTGCCTGTATAAAAAATTTGTAATTATGTTGGTACGCATGCCCCTGAAGTACGATAAAATTTTCAGCAATATTCATTGCTTACTTTTTAAGTGCCAGCCGCTAACGTTAGACGTGATTTTTGAGCTTGGCGATTTTCATTCGTCGAGCATTTTCCTCCTCCACGGGGACGATTGAGCCTTAGTTTCGACATCATATCCATAAACCCACGTTTCGTCACCTGTTATAACACGTTTTAGTAGTTATAAAATTATTAAAATTTAGTTATAAAATAAATTTTTTTTAGTTCTGCATCGTTATTAACATTATTTAGCGACTCCTGATTGACTCCGGCAACTTCCATTCGTCGCTGTTTTTGTTCGAAATTCAATGGCATGAATCAACTGATATGCCAACATCATCAGCGACTTCTCTGATTGTGATTCGGTGATCGTCCATAATCAGTTCTTTCACTTTTTTCACATTTTCATCGGTTGTTGATGTGCTTGGGCGTTCGGGTCGTTCATGATCATCAACGTTTTCGCGGCCATCTTGGAAACGCTTATACAACTCGTAAATCCTTACTTTACTTATAGCAGCAGACTCACCATATAACTTTGTTAACATTTTACACAAACGAAAATCGCCGAGCTGAAAAAAGACATCTAACGTTAGCGGCTACTTAAAAAGTAAGCAATGAATATTGCTGAAAATTTTATCGTACTTCAGAGACATAAGTATCAACGTAATAAAAAAAATTTTTTATACAGGCGGATTCTCCAAACCCGCGAAATTTACAAATTCTCGTTACTTTTTGAACACACCTCGTACGTGTCTTAACTATTGTAGTTGTAGAGAACGAAATAATGGATAACAAAAAAAAATCTAGCAAAAGATTAAATATTGAACTATTAGTATTTTATTTTTTTCTATAGATCTTCAGTTTCTCTATAACACAGTTAAATAATCATTTTTCAGAAAGCATCAAACGTCATATGATATATATATATATATATACTAGCATTCCTCATCTCGGTTTCGCCCGAGATATTAATTTAGCCGATTTCATAAACAATTCAATAATATACAAGTAAAAAAGTACTCTATATATGTAAATCTATATTTTTATAAATAATTGACCGTAATTTACCTATTGTTGCTTCTGTATAAAAAGCTGTTTCAATGTAGCGTCCACTTCAAAAAGTTGATATTTTACCGACCATTTTATACAATATATATGCATATTCAATACGACTTCGATGGAGAAAATTATACTTTCGAGTTCAAGCAGTAGAAAAAGATTTCCAAGTATCACGAGGAAACGTTTACGGAGAATATCATGTTCGGACTATAGAAAATGTCTGGTGACGACTACTATAGAGAGTTTTGTTTTGAGGAGGTAGAATACAATGTCCAGGTATCCCAGGACGATTTTTGCTGGGAGTGTGCGTGTTCGCATGATAGAATACGAATCTCTTCATAGAAGTCGTACTGACATACCTGAACATTGTTTCCCACCAAATATACACGACACTCCCCGTAGAAGTCGTTCCAAATCATCTAGAAATCGCATTCTATCATCCGAACAGGAAACTCCCCGTAGAGGTTATCCTGACATACCTGAACGTCGTTTTCTATCAACTAAACACGATACTCCCCGTAGAAATCGTCCCGCCATATCTGGACATCAACTTCTACCGACCGAAAACGAAATTCCCCGTAAAAGATGTTCCATAACACCTGAAAATTACATTCTATCATCCAAACACGAAAGTCCCCGTAGAAGTTGACGATCAACTAAACACAATAGTCCCAGTAGAAGTCGTCTCGAGAAAGCTAGACATCGCTTCCTAACGACTAAAGACAATACTCCCCGTAGAAGTCGTTTGGAAAGACCTAGATATCGTATTTTACCGTTCCAACACGAATCTTCCCATAGACGTTGATTTACTCATACATAGATCTCGTTTTCTATCAACTAAACACAACATTCCCCGTAGAAATCGCCCAGAGACACCTGGACATTGCATTCTATCATTCGAATACATAACTGCCTATAGAAATCGTCTTGAGGCAACGGGGTATATCATAATCCACCGCCCGTACACGCCAATACAATATTTTTCAATAGAAACCGTATTTAAAATGTGTATATATAATACGTATAATATAATATACATATAATATATATATATATATATATATATATATATATATATATATATATATCGTATATTTCCGTTTTTTCAATTAAATACGGTGAATTTTTTTCGTAATGATGCCAACTGAAATTTCAGCAAAATTTTAGTATCGGAATAGCATATTTTTAAGTAGACTATGGATAATATTGCTTTTTTATACAGAAGCGACGATATATTATATATATATATATATATTCATAGCTTCGAGGTTGTTGGTAAAGAATCCTATTTTGCCATCATTTCTTTTGTTCAAACTAAAAAAAACATAGTTTCTTACCAAAATTCTGAAGTTAAGATAATTTATAAAAACAAAACTATATTTTGTCGTCACAAACTATATTCAGTATGATTTGGCATAAAGAACTATTTTATAAGAGAAGGAAAAAGAAAGACAGAGAGAGAGAGATTTTCCTACGTTAGAGAAAATAAAGTTTACAAAAATTAAAAGATATCCATAAAGTGCGAGAGTAGTGTCAGATTAACCTGATGAATAAAAAAGGTTATACCAACTACCGCCACACCTTTAGGATACGAATGCCAAAGTTGGATATAAACATTCGTCTGATCTGGCCTGGTATTAATACTTTAAGCGGACTACTTTGAGTTGATGTTCGTAATTCAAGACGCCACCTAGTGGCAGCTGGTGAAACTGATTGTTAAAACCATTAACTTAATTTATTGATGAAAGTAAAATGATTTTCAATAAAAAACATAACCTATGTCCTTCCCAAGATAATATAGAATCTATATGTCAAATTTCAGAACAATCGGTTCAATAGCTTTTTCAGTTATCGCGTACAAACAAAAACACGCTTTGTCTTTATAAATTAGTATGATATGATATGATATGAAGTATGATATGATATGATATGATATGAAGTATGATATGATATGATACGATATGATATGATATGATATATATATATATATATATATATATATATATATATATATTGGCCATTAAATAGGTACTATTTTGAAACTACTTTTTCACAACTATTCGACCAGCAACTTCGGTTGATTTTTTCCTCAAATCTATAATTTTATTTCATGAAATATTGAAAGCTGGTTTCATACAATTTTCAAGTAATTTGAGCTACGCTCGAACTTTCTGAATAACGCAAAAATACCAATTATATCGAATATTTACAAAGCCCTTGGACTTTTCCTAACTATTTGTATAGCGTGTTGTGAAAGAGAGTGATCGTTTTTTATGTTGAAAAGAATATAAGATTTTCGTAGATCCGCGATGCTTGATGAAATGTTATATTCATTGGTTATTATTATCAACAACTTACTCTATTTAATTAATGTATAATGTATAGTTAGTTCTGTGTTTTTATTTTTGTATTATTGTAATGTGAATAAATTTTTATTATTTACTTTATTGAATTTTGTTATGTTAAATGCCTGTATCTAGCGGAAATCCGTAATTATGAAACATAGGTATTTCCACATACGCACCAAGCCCCGTAAAATCTTAATCCGACACTGGATGTGACAAAGAATAAATTATTATCAACAAAGAAATGTATTATCAGTTTGTATTGTAACAAATAAACTTTAATTAAAAATTAATATTTATACTTAAATATTGTTCGAATAATAGTCATCTGTTAAGTACAAATTGAAGCTTTAATAATAACTTTTGAGTTCTGAATTTTAATCATTAAATTTACTTAATTTAGATTGTTATATAAAATTTTATATGATCAATAATATGAAAAAAATAACGTACAAAGATTCTTTATTCAAATAAATAAAATTAAACTTATTTAAAGCTAGTTGTATAAGAACATTTTCGTTTAAATTAAAAACACCCAGATTTGTCAAAGAACAAAAATTGGTTTTAGGGCAATAATAGTGTCACTGTTCAAACATCATCACATGTGCGTGAATTTTTTGTGCAATAATGATGCCGCAGTCATCATATTCCTCAAACTCGATTTCCTGTGCCTTTATTTGTAATCGACACTGAAAAGAACCACGAAAAGACGGGACTATGCAACAATTGGGGAAATAAGGACTTCATCGAAGGAAGAGCTAAATAAGAATGCATAAAATGATTTTTTGGAATGCTTCAAGAACTATAATAGTATATAACGACACATGGTCCGAAAGTTGAATTTCCTGGAGTGCGTTATTACACGTATGAGGCGAAGCCGATATTTAAAAGAAGAGATCCATATTTACCTGACCGAACAAGTTTGGATTTATAGATGAAATAATTATCTTTTGAAAATAAGGCGATAAATCAAGTTTTTAGTCTTTAAGTGGCTTCTCCTGAATTATTTAAAAGCTTATTGATTCAAAATAGAAATACAACAATAATATATGAACAAAAAAGTTTAAACTCTTAAAAAAATTTAGAAAAAATGTTATTATTTAGTTCAGTAAATTCAGATGATACATACAGAGAAGTGTCATTGATTAAAAAGGATTTGAAAATAGACGAAGTTCACAACAGAACGGTTGTATAATTTCAATAGGTATAGAGCTGGTTCGAAAATACGCAATTGCCCACTTTGATGTTCTAATTGCGAGGAATTATAGTTTTCTACGTGGAAACGCATTCAATGACAGGAAAATTTTTTATTCGAACTAAATACCATGATTTTAAAAATAAATTTGACAATTTCCACGACCTCACTTATTAAGCCTACTAATGCCAAACAATTGTCAAAGACCGCGCACGCAAAATGAAAACAATCTTCTAAGGTTAAAGAAGGGATCAACGCGTGAAGTTACGAAACTGTCCCCTCTTCCATCCCAACTCGCGTAAGGGAACGAGCGTATGCAATAATTATTATAGCGCCTTCCGAGAGCACGAGTTGGAGGGAAAGGGCAGACATTCTGCCGCATAGCGGGAGAGCCACCCACCGAATCACCCGTCGATGCGCGCACACAAAAAAGCCGATGCGCGCATATATATATATATATATATATATGCAACGAGTGCAATAGATAGGTCATCAAAGCTACCGTCGGCGCGCACTTGCGGGAAAGCGCGTAAATCGCTCGCGTTTCCCGCAGAGTTGCCGACGATTCCGGATAGTGTAGTACTGCATACTTGATCCTGTCGACTCGCCTCCTCCATTCCTCCGTTGCCCTTTTTATCCCCCCAATCGCTCTCGTTACTGTTCGCGACCCCCACCCACGCGATCGATATCGATCGCCCTAGCAGCGCGCTCCATTTCCACGGCGCACGTGCCTTCTATACGCAGGACGTTGCTTCAGTGTGCATAGCCCAACCACCGCGTATACAACTACCTCCGCACGGCGAAGTAGAAACTGTACGAGGCTCACAGGTGGTATCGTCCGTGTATATATATATATATATATATATATATATATATATATATATATATATATATATATACGGTCACACCTGCGCGATTGTGCGCAAAATAAATATATCTATAAGATCATCGCGACTCGCTCGATGGAGCCGGGACGTCGTCGCCTGGTCCAGCGTCCGTTCGCGTTATTGTATCGCGGAACCGCGCGCGCGAGCCACTAGGCCGCCTCAGTCAGACTAAGGCTTCCCACGGGGCAGGAAGGGGAACAGCCGCTCGCGTAAATATATATATATATATATATATATATATATATATATATATATATATATAATATACATATATAGGTGTAGCGCGCCGCATTCGTCCGCGCCCGCGCAACAAAGCTTATATGACTGGTCGGTGATACGTGCGGGGGTCAAGAGGCGACAGCGCCGGGGAATCGTTTCCGAGACGAGGGCCGCGTTGTTCTCGAGGGTGCACGAGTGCGCGCGTAATACGGTAGTGCGCTTTCCCTCAGGATGCAGTTCCCGATCTTGGCCACGCTGCTCCTCGTCCTGGTATCGAGCTTTCACTATGGTAAGCTTTCACGCTGTATATGTATATACATATATATATATATATATATATATATATATATATATATATATATATATAGACGCACCACGTGCTAGACGTCAGCTGGCGCTCCAGCTTCTCACTTTCGCTCGATACATAGTTTTCCTTGACTCAGCTCTTATACGATATAATTGTTCTTTCGTTCTTTTTTTCTTCTTTTCTTTAAGAGCCATTTTATCTTTACGAGATACGCTTAAATTTTGACGGTAGTTTATTCGCATTAGCGTAGTCTGCATTTTTCTTTTTTTTTTTTTATTTATTTGCCCTAGTTTACAGGCATTGTTAATCTGGTGAAATATAATAAATTTTCAACTTCATGAATAAATTCAATAGTTGATGCTTTAATTTTGTATAGTTGAACATTTAACATATGTTTTTAATTAAATGAGCTTGCGAGCTTAAATATAATTTTGGTACTATATATTTATTATTAAATTGTTAATAGGTAATTTAGTAATATATGATTAAATAATATTGGAAACTCTTTTGACGATAATATATCTTGTATCGCAGCGGATCTTCACAAATAACATATATGAGCTTTTACATGTTATGTAATACCACAGCTATATCGATATAGTAAGCTAATTTTTTTATAAACACAATACACTTGGCATAACTATACTTAACAACATACTTAAAAGATAATTGTTTGTAATAATTTCATAATTTTTTATTGTATTGTTGAAAACTTAATGTTTTATTTTTGATTAGCAGTAAGTAATAAAAAAACTTAAATCAACAATATGCATAAAGCTTAAAGTTTCATTCGCATTAGTTAATTTATGAAATAATTATACTTAAAGACGTGATATCTGTAATCATCCTTTTATATATTTTATTTATATAAATATATAAATCTAATTAGATGTTTAATTAATTTATTTAATAATATTGAAAATTCTGCTGTATAAAAAGGAAATATTATAATCGATTTAGTATATAAATAGAATTCATTACCATTTTTAGAAATAATATGGAATAAAATTAAATTTGCACTGTATGATTATAAAAAAGATTGAAAAGTTCAGAGAATTCACTATTGAATATATTAATAATAACTAAATATAACTATATAAATAAAACTGATAATTCTTTTTCATATTATTTACATCTCTCAATTCAATAAATCTTCTTTTAATTTGTTAAAAGTATAACCAGTATAATGATCTATAGACTTATACAACACAGTGTACGAATATTATAGATCAGAATTTACGAAATGGTTTATTTAACAGTTATTAAGACTTTGTGGATTCAATAAATGCCTACACAGTTGCTCTGAAAAATATAAAAAATACATTAGTTTTTTAAATTGATTTTAATTTTCTTTACCAAGCCTCGAAATTTAAGTATTCAATTAATCTTGAAATATATAATGAATGTAGTTTAGTAAATTGTTAATAATTTTTAACATACAACTTATATAATAATTTTTAACATACAACTTATATAATAATTTTTATGAAAAAAATTTGTATGAAAACAGAACAGAATCCAAAGCTAGGTATCTTGTCCCAAGAAAAAGCTCAGTAAAAGATCGAATTGTAAGCTTTCGTAAAAGTTTTATTCAATTTCCGTTGCTTTTAGAAATTGTCATAATCTACAAATAAATGATTACTTATATCTAAAAAATACCAATATAATTATTTTTCTAATCAATAATGAATAATAAAATATACAATGAATAAAAAAATAATAAAATAATGAATTTTATCTATTATTATACATAAAATTCACACATGTACTCAGAGAATATGTATAAGTGTGATTTAGTAGTTATATATAAATAAATTAAAAAAATTATTTCATAAATAATAAACTAACTTTCATAAATTCCATGATGTGTTGATATATATATATATATATATATATATATATATATATATATAATTCATAATATGTATTGTTTAAATTTTATATTGCAATTAATGAACCAAATTTTTCTATTTTTGATCGGGTAAAGCTTTCACTAAAAATAATAAGATAAAGTATTTTTTGCAGCAACATATATATTTGTAAATAATAACTGATTACAAACTAAATATTTTAATAGCAAATAATTTTCTACCATGATTCGATTAAGAAAGAAAGAATGCTTTGATTATATATTTCCGTGATTATTCTCTTTCATTGAAGCTGTAAAATTGAATTACGTGTTATAATTTATAGTCATAGTAACAATCATTTTATTCTAAAATTAGTTATTTGTTTTCAATTTTCATTTTTCGTAAACGTTTAATTATATAAATAGTTTGTTAAAAATTATTTTGAAAAATTTAGTTAAAAATATTTATTTTATCGATTGCAGCATAATGTTTGCAGCTGATTAATTATTACTAATTTATTTGTTTTTGAGTAAGTAATTCAAAAAGGTAAGATAATGTTTATATGATCGTCTTAAAATAAATTCTTATCAATATACCTTAAGTGAAGAATTTCACTTCTGATTTCTTTGGGATAGAAGAATTCTATAACTTTTGTGAAAAATTAAAATAAAAAATAAATCAAAAATTCCTATAAAGTTATTACGATAAATCAATACTTGTAAACAAAGAAATTAGAAAATGTTGATAATTTTGCAAGAAAAAAAAGTATCTTTTTCAACAATTTTTTTTAATTTACATATTTTTTATAAATGTACAAATATTTCTTTTTATAAATGTACAAATACAAACAATAATTTTGGTTTTTTTAATGTCCACATAAGGAATAATTATAAAGAGCTGATTTAATGTAATAAATAGGTAAAAATGGCTAAACACCATTCCAATAATTGGAAATGTCGAAAACTACATTTTTTAAATTTTCGTCATGGGTATGGTTTGCAAAGATTGATATCCAAAACAAGAAGCAATGTTATAAACTATTACAATCATTAGCTCATATCGTAAATGTAATATTAAAACATTTCAAGGATATTGATAATTATTTTTTTTTAATACAAAATAAGAGATTTTTATTAAGGGTTGTTTCCATTACTGTAAAAAAGAAGTTATATTTTAAACTACATAACTCTTTAACTCATTCTAAATACACTATTGAAGCATTTAAAAACAATGAAAACAAATTATTCATATCATTTTAAGATAAGGATTGCTTTTAAAGCGTTCAAATATTATAAGAAATAACATATTTTCTTATAAATTATGAAAAGTTTTTAACTCATCATAGATGTTAAACATCATTTTTATCACAAGGGAGGAATTTCATCCCTAAAACGCAAAGTGCACATTGAGAGTATCTAAGTTTTAATATAGAGGATAAGGTAAACTTAAACCTTTGAATGTTCAAATAAATTTGATCTTCTAAGAATAACAGATATTCTACTGTATTTTCATCGCTGTGCAAATAATCTAACTTCTTTTGATTCGCTTCCAAAACATATATATTTTGTACATAAACCTATTAGTTATTATACTTATCTTTTAAAAAGTCTAATGCTTGCAAAAATAAAAATCCTATATAAAAAGCTTTTTATATTTTTATTTTTTTAAATGAAAAAGTGATGTCTTATAAATTCTTGTACGCTGAATTAGAATCTAGCATATTATAGATTAAATTATTTAATTATATAAGATTTTTTTATTAAATTTTTTTTCATATAATATGTTATGAAATTAAAAATTAAATTATTATCTTAAATTAGTAATTTTTTGCTAGAAACATTCAAAATAAATATTATATGTTTTTCAATCCTTAGATTTTTAATTTTCAAATGACACAAACGATAAAATATACTGAGTCATTAAATTCATCAATAGTTTTTTAATTTAAAAGAATATCATTATCACCCTGTTCTTTCGATATCAACAACCATTGTAAAAATTCGATATTATGCTTCTTTCTTGATTCAGCCTCAAATAAAGCTCATTTCGATTGTATCTTACACTCGCAGACAACAAACGATGAAATGAAAAACGCTTTGTTGACAAAGATCTCGCGCGTTCAGCCCAGAACAATAAGTTCGCCACAGGCGAAGCGTTTCATTTGGATATTCATCTCGCCCAGTATGAGTGGGAAAATACGTGTAAAAGAACATGAACGCTATATATGTTCTTTGCACTTTATAATGTAAGAGAGAAAAATTTCAGTAGATAGAAAAAGTGTCCGAAAAACTATATTGAGCAGTAAGCTTATACAAGAATAGAATACTAGCAAACCAATACAAGACGCTCTTGGTACTTCTTTCTTGATGTACACTCATATTTAAGTTGAAATTTATTTGTAAATACATACTTTATATCAGCTTGTCAATGTTATTCATTTTTCTATTTCAAGGATATTGTAAATACATTTTCAATGGATAGTGCCCATTTTATATAATAGTCAAATCATTTTATTAAAATATTTGTAAAGAATAATGTCGAATGTCCAGTCTGAATAAATTACATTGAAAACTTTTTGGAATTCATGGTTAAGGGAGATCCGGAAAAGGGGTGAACTACAGCCACATTATTTGTATTATTATACTTTCGAACAGGATATATTTTTGATTATTGTGAATTCTAATTTTTTAAACACATTTCTTTTTTTAGATTATTTTGATTCCACAATTATATATAATTTTATAATATCTAATGAAAACAGTATATTAAACTGAAGTTATAATACCAGAAGATATCATTCATTGAAAAATTTAAGTACTGAAGTCATTCAATTAATAAAAAGCATGTAAATAAAGTTTATTACTTATAAAGTTTTTTATATAATATGTAAATAATTTTATTCATTGATCAACTACATAAACTACGTAACTACGCATGAATCACCTCATTTATTTAGATTTTGAAATAGGAAAAAAATATATACTATAATTGAGATGTCATATGGCACCTTAAAAACATTTCGAAAAATTCTGCTTTGAAAATAACTTATTTGAAATGTTTACGAAGACATTGCATGAAAATCACTTTATTCGCAATCTCAACGCTTCAACCAAACAGGACAATTTCCTCTTGATTCTGAAAGTTATATAGGAATAAGCGGCTTCTTCTCTGCTTTAAATCCGTGACTCTTGAAAGATGTTTAAAAAGCATCGTTCCGAACATTGCAGACTATCGTTGCCATTTTTGAGATTCGTACATATCTATGTTCTTAAAATTTACGCGTTTTTTCGATCCCTCAGCACGATCTTTATTATTACTTGATCCTTTTCTAATTATTTGTTCCAAAAAACATACATTGTAAAAATATAAAAATTAAATATAGACAGATCTTTTTAGGAGGCAAAAGTCGCAGTTACTGAATTAATCGTTATACTAACAAATTTTTTAAAACACTGTTGACGTCCGAAGACCTGCTACATCGACAGCTAGATTTTACGCTTTTAATTTTCAAATGGGATCGAATTGCTAAAAATTCTTTTGGACACGTAGTCTAGATGAATTGAAAAGATCCTTAAATCAATAATTAAATAATTGAGAAAAATTTAGCTGCTTTTACTAAAGCTTTACTTTATTGTAAGTTTAAAAAAACTTTTAATTTATATATGTATTTAATATTATTCAATTTAATATTCAATAAATTATAATTTCATTTAATCGATATGATGTGAATGGACGCATACTTAATATAAAAAACATGTTAAATAATTAAATAAATCATACAGGTTAATATTGTTAAATTAAGTTCATTCTACTTTATGTTTCTGTAACTATAATGAATTAGAGCATATTTGATATATTTATATAATATATCGCTATATATATATATATATATATATATATATATATATATATATATTTTTATTATCCTATATAACAACAGTTAAACTTTTTTTCGGTAAAGATATTTTCAAATTGTTTTTTTATTACAACATTTCTAAATATATTAAAATATACATAAATTGGAGAATTGAAAAATAATCGGATTATTGAACCTTTTTCAACAAAATATATTTTCGGTTAAAAAAATACAAAAAAATACAGAATTTCACTGTAAAGTAATATTCTATCAAGGAAAAATATTCGAGATCGATAAAACTGCAAAGGACTTCATCTATATTTTTATTAACTTCGCGCCCTCTTGCCGCTGTATGATCGTGTTTGCTCTTACGTTGGCGTTGCGGAAGGGAGGGGGTCGCGTTTGTATAGCGAAAAAAGAAACTTATCCCCACAGACTGTTTGCGCCAACAAATTCGAAATGGCATTACTCCCGTGCGTCTCTCAGTTGCCGTATATGCTATCGGAAATCGGATCGCATTAAAAAATCGGGAGCAAGAGTCGGCTTGCAGCTTGAGCTCCTATACTCGCTATCTCTCGTTGAAGTGCTAGAAGTGCCGGCGCTACTAGCCTTAGAAGACTTCCCTCATTACTAGGCGTGTATATATATATATATATATATATATATATATATATATATATATAATGCGCAGCCGCTGCTTCATCGATGAGGAGCATTCACCGCACTCAGGGCACTTTTCTACGAGTGGTGTATAGTTTGACCGAGAGAGACAAGGGGGGTGTAATTCGACTAATCTGGAAATCGTTGGCCCGTTAAATTTGTCGCTTATTAACGTGTCAATTTTAAACATAGGCGTTTAACGCGCGAGAAATTGTTTAAGGAAAAGTAACTGCGAGACATCCAATGCAAGTGCGAATCGATGTTGATTTTGTATTAAAATTACAGAGCGTCAGATGTATCTGATATTAGTTTAAAATGGCAATTGTTATATCTCATGAAGAGCATTTTATTTCAAACGAATTCTTGATAATTAGTTTTCTATCCATTAGAGAATATTCCTCTACTTGATATGCATTTTCAGAAAGCTAATTTATTCTACAATAAAATATTTTGAATGTAGTATTTAATGTACATTACATATTGTTGGACATAGAAAAGGAGGAGGTTCTTCTAATTCTGGCTGACATGTATTTTTTTTCAACCAACAATAATTTCAATTATTAATTTAATCAATTTTTTTTTATTTTAAAAAATATAAAATTTTTGTGGCTTTATTTCAAGTTAATAATAATTGATATCTATGATCTGAGAAATAATTTAATTTGACTAGTGTTTATTTTATAACTACTAATTGAATTGTATAATATTTACATTATAAGTTATCTAGCCAATGATGACTCTTATGAAATTTCCTAATAAATAGTCTGACAACCATTCAATGGTTTTATTTATTACGAAAAAATGTCATATTTAATAGTCAGTCATACACTGATTGATGCCTAAACAACTTCGCTTTTTCACGAATAGCTTTTATCGATATCTCTGAATTTTCGAAAGTTCCTAATTTAATTTTCGTTTCCAATAAATTTTGACAACGATTTAATACTTACTATCAAAATATTTCTTAATTTTAATGAATATATGGACTAAATTTTCAAAAAATTGTCGATTTTTTAAAAATACTTTTATCAGAATAATTGTTCGTAGTTGATCATTTTTAAAACAAAATTTATAGAATCATTGGAAAAAATAGAATTTAAATTTGATAATTAGAAACTAAATAAAATTTTTTTAATGAGAGTGGAATTTCTACAAATTTTTTTCACTTAGGACCGATTAAAATTGAAGTTGACTACTCAAGGAGATCAGAAAAATATTACTATTCATACTTGGAAATAAGATGCAGAAAAAATTATGTCTGTGATCTTAGTATTACGAATGTTATTACATTTTTACATTATAAAATTTAAATGGTTATTAAATTTTTTATAAATTATTGTAAAATTAGATTTGAGTGAATAGCAGAAGTATAATGATAAATTTACAAAATAGGTTAATATAATATAATAAAATTTAAAAATTGTTACACATGCACACACAAAACACCCATTATTAGAAAATAAAGTAAAGATATAAATAAATAAATAAATAAATTCTCATGTATTTACGTGGAATTAAAATGCTGCCAATATATTTCCGTAAATACAGTAGATTTTGTAAATAAGCAATGTTGTCTATTTAAGTTTTAACAAAATCTTGAATTGTTTATTTTACATTCAAACTTTAATTTTAATATTTAAACTTTAAAAACTTTTAGATAAAAATATTATTAAATTTACAGTCGTAAAAATTATGTAACAAGCAATTATTATTTATTTTAACTGAATTCTATGCAAATCAAATACATATTAAGCAGTATAATTAATATATTTATTATCTATTTAATGTTTTATTTATATTTTTTATGTGATGAATATATTTTTTATGAAAAAATAAATTTTTTACAACTTATGTTATAGAATAATTAACTAATTCATTAATTTCAATTTAATTTCGAATAAACAGTCAAGTAGGATTACATTTCAAAACTATTAAATAGAGGATTATCATAAATAAAAGCAAATACTGTCTTCTTCCTTTTCTATAGAATTTCACGTAATGAAAATGAAATATGAATCGCTTCTATTATAATATGTATGTGTCATATAGTTTAAGAAATTTATTTAGAGAGATTTTAAGAAAAAGGTTCGATCAATAATTGTATATTATTGGTATACTTTTAATTCTGGGATATTAAAAAAATAATTTCAATATAATCTCTCATTTAGTTTTAGGTAAGCATTATTAAGTAATTAACGAGTAATCGTTCTAATATAAATATAAAGTATAAGTATTTATTTATTTTTAAAGAAGTATTTTCTCGGAGATTCCTATTATAATTAGACACGAATTCCGGAGGTTGATTTCTGCCTTAGAGTTCAATATTGTTTTAACAAAAAAAATTTCGATTCATAATTAATAATACCAATTTTATTAATAATTTTATTTATATGTATTTTTTATGTTTTTAGAATGGATATGTAAATAGCATACAAATGTAATGATATCTATAAGGAACATCTAAATTATGATATACAAGGTAATATTAAGTGGACGTATAATTAACTTCAATTAGAAAAAATAAAAACTGAACGGGTAAAAAGAATTAGAGAAAATGAGATAGATAGTCAGAGAGAGAGAGAGAGAGAGAGAGAGAGAGAGAGTCACAGTTGTCTTATTGGTCGGACTAGATTGCGGGGTCTTCTTTATTACTTTTTAATTTCTATCTTATACCACTTAAGCATTAATTTCGATTTCGGTTAATTCTTTCATTATATATCAGTTACTGCTTGAATTTCTATATCTATTTCTGTCTATCTCTCTTTCCCTTTCTCCTTCCTCCCCCCCCCTCTCTCTCTCTCTCTCTCTCTCTCTCCTCTCTCTCTCTCTCTCTCTCTCTCTCTCTCTCTCTCTCTCTCTCTCTGTGTGTGTGTTTTTTACTGCTTGTCAGTCTCTATCACTATAACTGAAAGCTCTATCCTTTCCATCGTTAACTATTCAATTTCCTAGTATGTGCACATGTTTCGATTTATCTTCACGTCAACTATTTTCTTTTTTATTCCGATTGTTTCACATCATCGCTAAAAAATGAATCTTAAACTGTAAATTGTAAATACTTTGCCTTTTTTATCCTAATCTCTCCTGGCATACAGACTCGTGAAATTTCAATATTATTGGAAAGTCGATAGTGTAAGGATTTGATGTCAATTATATGGCTTAAATGTTATTTGGAAAAATATGAATTAAACAAGTTAACTGTTATTTATTAAAATTTTAATGTTTAGGCATTGAATTAGTTAAGTTCAAGGAATATAAACTTATGAGTTGTGCTGCAATGATAAATAAATAAAGCAAAAATTACCTGAAATTTGTACTATAATTAATTATCATTAATACACTACTGTATAATTAATTGGATTATAAATTAAGTACTAAATGAATCAAAAAGCAATTGCCAAACCTTCATTAGGAAAAATGAAAAAAATACCTTTCCATTAATATTTTAGATAAAGGAATAGACGGAATAATATTTTATCGCTTATTCTCTCGATTTCCCTTTTTATTTCTCAGAAAAATAATACAAGATATGGGATAAAAATAAAAAAAATCTTCGTATACGGTTCGTTCAACTTCTTATTATCAATGTTTTGAGTTCAAAAATTAATATATAATTACATTGCAAAAAGTTTCCATTATATTTTTATATACAAGTGTGGACATAATGGATGTTGTATATAATGTAAATTTATAGATATAAATTCAAATGATATAAATATGAAAGAAAATTTTTACGTCTATCGATAACATAAAGATGTAAGTAAATAAATTGATATGTACATTAAAATTTGAAAATAGCATTACCCTAGATTTTTTAGTAATGAAATGTAATCCAGTCAGTTACCTGTTGCATACATCGATATTCAAATGACGTTTAATCTTTTAGATTGATGAGAAGTATTAAAAATAAGCCAAGAGGGTCTCCCTGTTACTTAAGAGTGCTAAAAATCGAGAGCCAAAGATTACGAAGAACATTGATCGACTTATAACCATCTTAGATACCATTGTCCAAAGCTGTATTACCGCGCGATATACGCAATTCGCGATGAGGTACACCACGTCGACCTGCGTTCGAAAGCAATAGGGAAAAAGAGAAAGAGTGATACTCATCCCGCTCGCCCAATAAATATACGAAAGTTGACTATCTGAAAATCAGGAAATTCCTTTGTACCAAGTGCCCGGATACAGAGACACGCGAATACCCCTCACGCGAGGGTTATCGAGCGACCCACTTTTACCTCTTTCTCGCTCCATCGCCGCGTCTGTCGTACCCGTCCGTGGTTATATACGCGCAAAACTCTCTCTCTCTCTCTCTCTCTCTCTCTCTCTCTCTCTTTCTCCCTCGATCACATGTTAGCTAGTCGTTTTCTGGTATTACCTATATCTATCTTCCTCTTTATACTTTTTCTGTTGGCAGCTTCTCGCCATAGCCCCTTATTTCTTTTGATATTATATTTGAACGATAACGAATATATATATATATATATATATATATATATATATATATATATATATAGTCAGAGAATTAGTGAGGACAATGGAATGAAAAGCTGTTAATCGGGTGGTAGTATAAAAAGAAGGACGCCAGAAAACCGTAATCTTGGATGGATGACTAATTAAAGATATATTGTTTGGTCGAATGCTGATTTATAAAATTAAATCGATTCTTCAAATTCAAATATTGTATTCGTTACGTCTCTTCGATCATGAATTAAATATTAGAGCAAGTTTATTGAAAACTAGTGTACCATCTATGCACAGTATGCTTATATAGTTGAAGTTTAGTTGTGGATAGTGTTAATATAGGTAAAATAAACTCTTTGATTCTGGTGACCTTGGATCTAATCTCGTGTATACACTCTGTAATTTTAACACTTTTTATAAATAGAATTGAGCAGATTAGTTATTAAGTTTTGAAAATTCATTAATATTTAAATTTTGACTTCATAGAGTATTAATAAGAATGAATGAAACTATTCCCATAATAACCTTATAGCAAATACTTATGGTATATGGATATATTATTTATCAGATACTATTAAATTATTTTAGCCTCCTATAAATAATAAAGCAAAAAATACTTGAAACTAAATATTGGACAGTATCGTAAAAGGATGTAAACATTGTGTCCACTAGGTCTTATTACGATCTGCGTCTTTGCTGCCCTGCGAGGCAAATGATTTATGAGTTTATTGTCTAGATGCCTGATGTGTTTTTATAGGTTTTAAGTTTCTCGCAAAGGCTTGCAGAGTTTTCAATTTCGAGTACTGTAGTGAGTCTTGCGTGGTCCTTTCGTTTGAACAGACGTCTTTTCTTTCCTCGTTTGAAATAAAATTCATGTTAAAAGATTATTTCGTGTATCTTTATTTTAACATTCCACCTACTATATTTAATAAACATTCAATAGATACAATATTACAATGAATCTTTTTAACTTACATACATATCACATGTACGATATTCCCAAAGTTATACATAATTCTTATATTTTTGAGCCAAGTCCTTAAGTGAGGAAGATTATTCAAATGCTTGTATATGCATATTCACAATAAATCCTTTTTTTCATATTTTACTAAAAAATACAAAACATAAATTGAAGGATAATTTATAAAATAAAGACAACAAAATTTTCATATTCAGCGTATAATCCAATTGATTAGTAATAATACGTTGATAAGTAATAGTGTAATAATATTTCATACAAAGAATAAATTACATTATTTTTTACTGACGTATTTATCAAAATAACATGAATTTTTGTTTATGAAATTCTTTTGAAAATGGATAATTATGTATGCCACATAAAACTGAGTCTATTAATTATCATTCTTTCGAGTATATGTAAGAAATTACTTTATACTAATATTTTAAAAGCATTAGTTGTTTGATATTCATAGACCATGTGCTCAGAATTCACGAGCAAAAAGAATAGCCAGTGAAGAAGAATACATAAATTTTACTCGATGCTTATTTTTCTGAGCATCAAATTTACTCGAATTACATTTGGATTTCGGCTCCTTATACTCGTGAAAATCGAAACGACAAATTTTCTACTTTTGTTTTAGCATATCTTCGTACGAATAGAAATTTATTACTGTCGATAAAATATTGATTTGCTTATCATATAACCAACTGGCTACCAAGGGTCTTTCAAACCTACATCTAACATTTCATTTTATTTGTATTAGTGCATACGTAGTCTTATTTATCCACATCATTGATAAGTATATGGATAGAGATTTACAAAATCCTCCTTTATACTAAAATGTAGAATTGCTGAGAAATAAATTAAAAATTTTATATATTATATTATATAATACGAATATTTTCAATTTTTTTAAGCACGTTTAAATAAAAATCATTGAAATTAAATTAAAACTTAATATATTACGTTAAAAGAAGAACATAATACTTTGTTTTGTTTTACATAAATAATTTGTCAATTGAGAAAATAATTTTTGAAGATTCTGGTGGTACATAGATATATTAATATTTAAGCTTGACATAGTTGTGGAATCATATTATTTACAAAATGTTGGTCTTTGATTTCTCAAGAAATGAGTAATGCGCACAGATGCAAAAGTAACTTGTCCAAATCAACTTCATCAGTTGTTTCATTTACCAGTAGATACTGGACGATGTGGTCAGACATTATGAATCACTACAAGCAGCACGAGTTGGCATTGTTTGTTGTTTTTAAATAATATTAAATATTCTTTACTAGGCATTGAATATATATATATATATATATATATATATATATATATATATAATCTAAAGTCTGTAATCTAAAATCTTTTTAAATGATTTCTTAAATAATTTACTTAAGAACTAAAAATAAAATCCAATAAAGATTAAGAAATACTTGTATTTAACTTAAGAGAAGAAAATTATTGAACTTTTATTTTGTATGTATATTGATTTTTAAATAGTTCAACGGATACTATAAACAATGTTAGAGTACTGTAAATAAAATTTTGTGAGAAATTGAACATCGCACTTAAGGAACGTCAAACAATTAATTTTCTGAATTAAATAATTTTAATTTATCGACTCATTATACGTTTATCTTGCTTGGTGCCTAAAATTGTTCAAAATCATCTCACAAAATGATAGCTTACGACAGTAGTTTAATTTTTTTCATGGCTTATAAATTTCAATAATTCCGGAACACCTCGTAATAATAAATTTGTATTTGGTTTGTGTTCCCAAGTCGCTGTCAACATGCACAACGTACATCTGCTCAATTCCTACTTTTTCACGGTATACCGACTTACGAACACGTATGGGTTGTACAATGTATCTGTCGCATTACCGAGAGAGAGAGAGAGAGAGAGAGAGAGAGAGAGAGAGAGAGATCAGTAACACCTCTTATCGCTTCTATATATATTATATAGCTTATATCCCCGGGAATGTTTCGCGGAGTTTTCCAATCCCTGGAAATTTCTTCCGTGACGTCTTTTTAAGCTCGGCGGCCGTTTTTATTCTATGCGAATGCGCAAATTCGCGTATCTACTTGGATCCGGAGTGCATCCACGACTTTGTTTTGGTTTTGCCACTTAGCAGTTTCTTCGTCCCAAGTTTCGCAATAGTCCCCGTGGACGCGAGACGTCGTCTGTCTCGCCTCCCCCAACTCACTTTTTCGCTCCGCATTTTTACTTTTTCAGCCGTATTATGTTACCGGAAATAAAATATATCGTCAACGAAACGTCCGAACCTGCTCGTATACGCGCGCGCGCGCGCGCACGTTCGGAATCAGGTCAACTGGTGCTGCGCGCTGAGCTGCGCCTTTTTTCAACTAAAATATTCAAATGAGACTTTTAAAGAGAAGTCGGAGCGCCGAAGGCTCGCGCAAAAACTGCAAGGCTTTTAATTGCAGCTGGTCCGCAGGAGTTTCGATTATTTTCGTGAGTGGATGTTGAGCTTCTTTTTTTATATTAATGACGTATACGAGGGAAGGTCTGAATTCATTTTTCTTTTTCAAATATTTAAAAGAAAATATAACGAGTCTTACATATTTTCTTACGATTATTCAAAAACAAGTAATAAATTTCTTACTTGTTAGTACTAAAATGTTATTATCGTCCTTGTGTTTCTAATTAAAAATGAAATTATAATCCATCAATTGATGCACTATTGGCTTTAAGGGATAATAATTAATTATATATCTCGTCGCACAGAGAGCATGTCGAGGATTGATTTTTATATATCTTTAGCTAATAATTATAACTAATGTTGGTTAATTACCTTCAAAGCAATTATCTTATTTCTGTTTCGCGTCGACTATATCACTTAACCTTATTTTAGCGCATTCTTTGCCCGTAACAATTAAGTGGCTTGTCGAAGGGCCTGAAGTGCACACTAACGAGTTAAGCAATCGCCCAGGTTGGAATATACAGCCAACTTCTAACGGTCGCATTTCGGCAAAGAAAGAAGAAATTTTTCTCAATTGTTATCTCAAAAAATTGTTTTTTTTTTCTTTTTATGAAAACTGATCCAAAATTTATGAAAGCCATAGTTTTGTTTTCTCTCATATTTACGATCTCTTTTGTAGAAATGTTGGCACATAAAGAAACGGGAAAATGGAGGGTGTGCTTTTCAAATCTTGGATGTATAAATAACGACGCTGCGCTTTGAAATTATTCAAAAAACACAAGCACGCTTTCGTTTCGAAAAGAAAGCTCTCCGTTCGGCTCATTTATTTTTTAGTTAATACGACACGTGTACTTTGACTTTACTGATTTCTTAAGCTGTTCATATTAGATTAACCTTAATCCTTGAAAAAAGAAATAAAGAAGATTTACAGAGACTTCATATGCATTATTGATTATTAGAATTTTTGGATACTTTTGGTTGCAATGAATTTACTTGCATTGCACATTTTATTAAGTAATATACAACAGTTGACTTTGCAGTATCATTCACCTTACTATAAATATGGATATATACTCGCATACATTTTATTGAATACTTGGAAATAATTCAGTCCAGGCTTTTTTGCTTTTTTCATCTTCTTTTTCTTATTTCACATATTTGTTTTCATCAATAGCTAAAAGTATACAGGTGCTATTAAAATATTATCTGTTCATTCACCTCTATAAAGAGAGATTTCAATAGCAATTGTGCAACGATTATACAAATATGGATATAATTTCTAACCTTTTCTTTGAAAACTATATGAAAATT
This sequence comes from Sycobia sp. Sy_11, assembly GCA_018907035.1. Lineage (NCBI taxonomy): Eukaryota > Metazoa > Arthropoda > Insecta > Hymenoptera > Epichrysomallidae > Sycobia > Sycobia sp. Sy_11. The sequence continues at coordinate 616,757 of JACCIC010000249.1, forward strand.
TAATAACTAAAAGTGAAAACTACATCGCCACAGTTCAAAAAATCAATAAAAACTGAAAAGCCTTTAGTCTCGTTATAGTTCCGGGAAGAATCGAATACCATTTGCTAACTTTTCAGAAATAGATATTTGAATAGTAATTTGGATAAAATATATTTAGAGAATAATTTTCTATTCTTAATATGCAGTACGAGAGTTCCGAAACCTGAACAATTTCCATCCGGCTTCTTTCACATCGAATTCATAATTTACATCTATATATGCATACGTCCATACATCCTGGATCACTCCATTTTCTATAAGAAATTCATATTATCCAGTTTCCATTGTCCCCAAGTTCGTTTTACAACTATAATAGCAATCTCGACCGTCTCAAAACTCGAATCTCGCATAATTATATTTTCCCGTGTTAATTCAGCTTTATTCGTGCGTAACGTTAATTCACGCACCATCGCCCTTTATTTCTTTTTCTCTCAATTATAACTTTATTCAATTATCATAAAGCATTTTTGCCTTCATAGTTTTCTATAACAGCTATGTGTTACTTTTACCTACATACCGAGTAAATTTAAATTTATATGATAAATCTTTGAGTCTAAATATTATTTAAGTTGTATTTATAATATTATAACATAAGTATAATTTTAATTCCATATATATTTGGTATTTTAAAATTCTAATATTATGATTATAATGAAACATTATATTAAGTTAATTTTACTATTATATAATTATTATATAGTAATTGATGGTTTTCAATAAGATCTTAAAATGTTCAAATGCTTTTTCAGTATTAATTTTATTCAAAAGTTTTTTTTCTATTAGGATAAAACATAGTAACTTCAATATCGAATTACTGTAAAATTTTGTATTACACATACAAAGAGAGACTTTCAAGAGATGTCGGTAACATGATTTTGATCCACATCAAAATCTTATAAAATGATTTTTTACACGTTTAGTTTGATATATTAATAAAGATACATTGGATGCAACTTCTCTATGGAATTTCTTCTAAATCTTAACTTTTTAGATATTCATTTTCCAAGAAAGGTGTACCTCATCCTCTTCCTCTTTCTCTTATTATCTTATTCCTTATATTTTTTCTTAATATTTTTTATATTGTGCCTTGTACATTACCAATGAAATATATACTGTATACAAATACTATATATATATATATATATATATATATATATATATATATTTGAAATGTCACAACAATGAAAGCCAATTTAACTATAAATAAAGAAGAAAAAATAAAAAGCTTTGTAGTTTGAATAAAATATACGCAATGGTATAAAAGACCTATTCATACCATTTTTACAACCAATCCTTTCTGTCTTTTCTAGATTTTCTATATTTATTTATACATGCTCCACGCATAAGCGAACCTTCGACCTCTGCTTTGCGTGCAGCTCACCTTGTAGGTACATAAGACATTAATTCGGCGGGAGCGCCCGAGCACGCGTGAAATTCAATTTCCGTGATTTTCAAACTCAATTAAAATCACGCCGGAGGGACGTGCCGTGCGTCAGAGGGTATTTTTCTCGCATAGATAAATAAAACGAGATGGGAGGGGGAGATGAAAGCGCGCATTTGAATTTTTTTCCAAAGCACGTTATATAAAATACCGTTGTTCACGGTGCACAATTGGAAGTGGGGAGCTAAGAATTTTCTCGTACGCACTGTGCACTGTATATATATATATATATATATATATATATATATATATATATATATATGCAGGTGAAACGGTGTGTCGCATCGTTGACTATGCAATAGGCTTCGGGTGCGAATTATATATGAATGCGCGACAGGAAGATAATCGAGCGATGGTCAACTAATGCGCGAGCTTTTGAAATGTCGCGATTGTGTCCGCTGATGTATCATTTCGAAAAAAAACCTCCGTGTATAGACTTTTGTTTTGTAAATTGCAAGAATGAAACATTACCGAGTGTTTGCAATTTTTTTTCAATTTTAAAAGCCTTCTTTTCTTTCTTTTTTTTTTTGTTTACAGAATTTATTTTCAAGAGCTTTAATTCATCATATTCGTCCATTATTATAATATTAATTATAAAATCATAAAAATATACATTAATATTTATTATATTAATACAAAATGAATTGAAGAAAAAAAGTTGTAACAAACTTTTGTGGATTTTAACTTGTTATGCTTTATAAGCATAATGAAAATATAAATATATTGCTCTAAAAAGGAGTTCTTTTGAACTCGAAACATTGGCAAATACTTTCTTCTTTAATTATCTTTAATGAAATAAATGTATATTTTAAGTATAATCATCAGTGTTTACTTTTATTAATTTCTACTACAATTCTGCCAATAAACCTAATCATTATATGTATATACAGATTACGCCAATATAGAAAAAATATCTAATATAAAATTTATGCTAAATCTAGTTAATTAATACATAAAATGTAAGAAATAAAAATAAAAATAAACGTATTTTTATCTATTCTTCAGTATTATATACATTATAGAATATTCATAAATTAATCAATTAAATAATTTTTTAAGCGTTAAATTTAATTTTAAAAAACGAATAATTAAAAATTCATGCCTAGATTATTAAATTAGGCCTTAAGAAGATGCGTTGTGAATTTTGAAATGTATTAATACAAGCGTGTATCAAATATTTAGTACTTAAGTAAAGAAATTCTTCTTTTTCATCATTTAATAAAAGGAAATAGTTAAGGAACAATACACGATAATTTTTTCTTTAGGTGTTACGGAAATGTAATCTTATGTATATAATCATGCAATAATTTTAATACGAAGTTACGAAATTATGCTTTTAATTTTGAATAAAAATCTAGAAACTCCATTAGCCTTATTAGTCAAGAATATTGTGATTTAAAAAGGAAGATATATTATAGTAAAATATAAATAGAAAATTGTTACAATTGGAATAATATCAACTTGCAACATTTATTATTGACAATTTGTTAGCTAAGTTTAAAAAAATATTGTATATGATTACGTATAGTAACGTTATTGGGCTTTATCATCCAAGCAGTTAAATAGTGATAATGGTTTTCGAAAGATTATTGACAGGTATTTTAGTAATAGAATCAGGAATAGTAAAATCCGTGAATTTTAATGATTTAATTATTACTTAAATATTTGTTATTGTTATTATTTATTTTAAAATTGTATACATAAAATCAATTCAGTACTTAAATGGAATAGAAGATTTTTCAACCACTTTCCGTTCACCGTATATTTAAACAATTGTTAATTTCTCGTCGCTTACATGCATCTTCTGTCTAGAATTGCATCGCGCCTCGCAAATACATAATCCAGCACTGAATTACAGATCGATAAACCTAATAGAATTATACGACCACTGCGATAATCATAAGCAGTAGATTAATTTTTAATATACTCCGAGACGATCGATCTTTATTCCAGAATCATAAAAATTTCAAACTACGATAAATTAAACACTCGCCGTGTCGAGTCTCAGTGAAAACACTCCAGTTAGTGGCGTCTATTCTTCTCCCAAAGCTGGCTGTTAAAATTCCAAGTGGCGCGGATTCTTGGGCAAGCTTTAAGAGTAAAAGAGACCGGGAAAAGGGTCGGTGAATAGGCAGGGAGAAAAGAAAAGCAAGAAAAATTTGTACAATGCCGGCCGCAAGAATGCTCCAAAATTCCCGCCTACGTCTTCCAAAAGTGGACTGCTCCGTTACTCTTGTACTTACTGACTGTGTGCGCGCTTACGGCACAATATATATATATATATATATATATATATATATATATATATATATATATAGGAATTGCATGTAAAATTCGACGAAATTACGATAATTTGAAAACGGTCGAAGAGAGATTTTGATAAGTTTGAAGAAAAAAGTTTTTCAACAATCGAGTCTTTCGTTTCCAAGGATTTTTTTCTAAAAAATATTTACACTTTTAAAAATATATTTACACTGCTTACACTTTTGCAGTGTGCTAGCTTATTTTGAATTTTTATTTTTGTTCTTTTTTTTATAATCTTCATCGGCATCAGTGTTCTTGAGCAATTACCCTTGAGATTATCGTTGAAATTATCTCGTTTATGCTATGAAACTCGAATACAAGCAAAAGTCCTCTTACCCACAATAATTACAGAAACAATTCAAATGACTTTCTTATTCATCATAATTTGAAATATAAGTCTAAAACATTAAGTAAGATAAAACATATTTTATTAAATTTGTTCTTTTGTAACTGTGAAACATTATTTAATGATCAATAAGCCAAGGAAGAAACGTATAGAATATTTATACGAGCATCAACGCGCCTTTGCGTTTGTGTCTCTACGGTGCTCTTGAAAATCTTGTTTCAAGTTTTTGATAAATCGAGGATGACGCTAATTGAACCAAAACTTTTAGATGACATCGGTTAACCTGCTTTGGTTATCTAAAGTATTTTGATGCACTACTCTTTTGATAAAAGAGTTAATGAAAGCCTGAGTCTTTTATAAAACTAAAAAAACCAAATCTACTTTTTATCGCTTACGTCAAGCAATGCTTTTGGAGCGAATGCGGAAAAGCGAGAATTGCGTGAGTTTCCGGGTTTGCTTTTGGCATTGTTTTTCAAGGTTCACCTTGAAGTGGCACTGGCTCTATGCGCGTCAGAAAGATCATTGCGTTTTTCATTCTTCTTCTCTCACTATCGGTTATTCTATTCTATACAGATACTTTTTGTGTTGTATAAACGTGAATTTAAAGGATTCGGGCGCACCCAATTCCGGCCTTTTCTTTCGCGAAAAGCTCTCGTGCCGCCACCATCAATCGTCGATACGAGCGTCTGTTTACGGAAGTGCAGTACCGCATGAACAAAGACGAGGCCCCTCCTCGGCTCCATTTTTGTATAAGCGAGAAAACGTTAACTAACTTGAATTTTTTATAATTGTTATAATTATTTATAATTTGCTTGAATTTTTTATAACTATTGGAAAATTTATAGTAATAAAAGAGTTATGAATTGACCAGCAATGACAATTATTATCGGTGCTTTTAATATTATAAATGGCACTCGGTAATGATCGGAAAGTACAGACATATTCTATACTATTTATGTTGATTTAATATTACTAAATTGCTATTGAACATTTTGTAACATTGAAAAAGAATTATTTGTTTACTTATAAGTAAAACTGAGTAAAATTATGGATCAATTACTTGTGGCCTCCTGCACCCTGCCCCCTTCGCAACACGATACCCTGTGCTATAACTCCCTAAGCTCCTAACTTAATCCACCGCTGCGGGAATGCTGCAGAACACTAAAGTTTTTTTGTTAAGTTAAAACGGATGTATTGATCAACGGTCAAATACAACTCTTTTCTTTTTATGTATTTGTTAATGTGTTATTCAGTTCTTTTCTTAGTTTTATTTTCGTCCATTGGCATTAATACGTAAGAAAAACTTAGAATTTATATTATTTAATATGTCAAAAAAGTTTGTAAAAGTACAGAAATTTGAATTGACTTCGAATATTCAATCATCATTAATAAATGTTTTACTTAATTAAATAATTACTTTTTTTATTAGCATTTTATATACATTTAAACTTTTTACAAAAATGATTTGTATATAGTTAATATTACTCGCATACATCCGAACGACAACATTTTGTTAGTCTTTTAAGACTACCTTAAAACATATCTGTACCTATGAATCAATATTGTTTGTCAAAAATTAGTTTATTATAACGTACGTCGTGATTTTATCGCCGCCAAGGATCTCACTTAGCGATAGTAGTAGACCTACTTGAAAGTTTGAATGATGTAGGTTTGAACCTTGATTTAAATAGACTTTCCTTACATTTGGGTTAGTTCGATTAAAGCTGTGCATACGGAAATGACTGGAAAATTTTACGTAAAAAGCATTTGGCTCGAATTAATGGGAATATTATCCAAGCGAATTACAAAATGAAACTTGTGAGTTAACAATAATTTTATGTTAATATTTATTATATATAGAATTATTTGTAATGACTTTATATAAAAAAAAAACCAAAATAATCATAGAAAGAATTTAAACACAACTCTTTAAAACAACCATTAGCTCTCTATATGATTAATAAAATATAATGTAATATCAATTTCAATAATTATTTCATGACAAATGCTTATTACAGAAAATCTACAAAAAATTTGTAAATTTAATATATTTATGATAATCTGTATTTCATCAATAGAATATACATATAGCAGCATGTACAGTTCACTGAGTTAAATTATTATACTATTTTAGATCATCATAATTTTTATGTTGCTAACCTGAATTAAATTCGAAACTGTTGAGAAATTATACACATCTTAACCGAATATATTATCTAAGCTAAACCTTCAATTATATATTATATATTAATCAATTATATATTGATCTATAACTTGTCAATAGCAAATTCTATATTTTGTTAAAAAATTTTATTTCTTTTTACAATTGATTTATTTTAGCAATATCTACTAGTATAAATTAAGAAAACTCAACTTATCTAAACTTAACTTACTTTCGTTAAAAATGATATTTTTTTCAATGATACAATCAAATCATCTCTTATTTTCAAAAAAACCTTTCAAATCAATGTCAGCGACTGGGGATTTTAAAAAGAAATTTTAAAAAGAAGTTTAAAATAGATTTTAAAAAGAAATTTTAAAAAGATAGTCTATATATTAGACGTCGCAGATTTTTGTAGATATATAACCATGTCTACATGCTTTCACAAATAATGATGCCACGTTGCACTGCAGTGCCAAATCGAGGAAGGCATGGACAGAAAGAGCAGTGTTTATTTGTACATGTATACATACACCTTTTCATATACATCCGCGTTCTACTTTACTTTTCTCTCTAGTATACCTTACCGATTACGAAAATCAATACTCCTAACGTTCCTTTTGCCCGCCCTAAACTGCACTCTCTCCCAATCTTCGAGTTAAACTACTCTCTACCCTTACTTTGATCCTTCCGACGCAAACATTTTCATTCTCAGGGTATTATAATTTTAAAGCCTGGAGAGCGCTCTTTAAAAGCGAGTGAGCGCCCTCTCTCGAGTTATATAACCCGTTCACTGGGTCAAGGAGTTCGGTCTCTGCTGGCAGTAGAAAACTCGGCGCACAATCAGCCAAAGCGGCGCGCTCACGACATGTTCCAAGGTTACAGGACATTCGAACGTTGCGCACACACCCTCTCACCGTCGGTGTGTGTCTGTTTTTTTATAGAGTTCAAGCTAGTTAAAATAATATTTTTATTCCTTCTTATTTTTGGCAAGGTTCTCGAAAATTATATCAAGTACTTCTTGATAAAAAAGGCTTGTGCGAAAGATGCATGATCAAACATCGTTAAGAATGAGCTTTTTTAGAATCATTTTTATTCAATGATATTTATATTTTTTCTTTTATGATAAAAGAAACTCGTACATTATTTATAAAAAAAAATATGATATTTAACTTTTATAATAGCCGTAGGATTCAAATATTCATTACATAATTCAATATAAGACATGAATAGTATTTTTTTATAATAACCATGATAATTTTATTCATAAAGCGGCTATCAGATATTGGTGACAGATTTGCTACAGCTTGAGTAACTTGACTGAAATTATCTTAAAAATAAACCCTGTACAGTTTTAGGACTTAAAGTTCTGCCAAAAGAAAGAATAACATTGAAGTAAAAAAAGTTTTAATGAGTATGTGTTCTCTAAAGTATAGTTCCGTAGTTATTGTCAATTTAAAATTGGTCGAATTTACGCACATAGACAGCCAATTACTCATTAAAGCATGATAAATAAGTCAAACTTCAATTCACAATAACTGGAAAAATATGCATTTGCAAACATAGAACCATTGAAACGTTTTCTAAAAATTTTTATTCTTTCTTCAAATCGTCTTCCAACAGTAGTGGTTCTCATAAAAAATTTTCTTTTGATATAGTATACATAATTTAATTGAAGAAAAATATTATGATTGTAAGTAAGAAAGTAACATTAAATTTATTAACAAGTCATTTTTTATGTAACTAGAGTTACCTCACTAAGTCTGATTTAAAATCACTCATATCTGAGAGATTTAAATATTAAATTTTCAGGTGTTGCTATAAATATATTTGAAGCATCTATAAGCGTCGATGTTAGCTTTTTAAATAATATTAAGAAAAACTTTAATAAATCACGTATTATATTTACTAAACTATCAAAATAATATTTCATTATCTTCTATAAAGAATTCAAAGCAATAAATTAATTGCATTTGTTTAAAGGTACAATAAAAATATTAAATAAAAAAAGAACTTAATCCTTTTACTATATTAAGTATTACAAAAAAATAAAGTATATAAAATTTTGTCGGTATGAACTAAAGCATATACAATATCGACCTTTATTATATGTTTTATTTTTTTTTTTCATTAGATGAACATTTTCACAGGTTTATTGTCAAAAAGGGAAATATCATAAAACCGACACTGGTAAAAATAAAATATCGATTTGCACGTGCAACGGTTCGATACCGGCAAATACCTATATATATATATACTCTCTCTCTCTCTCTCTCTCTCTCTCTCTCTCTCTCTCTCTCTCTCTCTCTCTCTCTCTCTCTCTCTCTCTGTACCTTCGCATCATAGCTGTGCCATTGCCACCACTAACCTAGTTACCCGGTGAGACAATAACGAGACCTTACCTATGTTCCATCTAATTCGCTCGTATTGGTACTCTCTTTTGTCCTTTCAAAATTTTGAGATAGTATTTGGAAAAAATTCATATAGAACACTACAAAGTTGCAAAGCTTTTTGGAAATAAAATATGAATAATATCGATAACACGCTAAATATTGCTACACTTTATGAAAATAAGACCATTACTAATGCAATTTTGCGGATTTTTCCTGAGCCTTTGACTACTAAAGTAACTTCTTGGTTTCTATAATAGATTTGTTTTGCGAGGTAGAATTTCTTGATCAGCGGCATCTTTAGGTGACTAAACTTGACCTAATTAGTACATTATCAGTATGCTCTCGTTCAAAATCAGCGGAGAATTGCATTCGCGAGTTAAAACAGTAACTTTATTTTCAGATTGAGACTTGTTCAATTTTCAAATCTTGATATCGAGCTATTGGTAGTGTGTAGCATCATGCTACATGCAGACGTGATCAAAAAAGGGGAATTGATCGTATCATGACGATAAGTACTTTTATTCTGATGACCGATTCAGACATTAAACCATTTTTAAAAAGTGATATTAAATAGAAAAGTAACATGCTTGTTCATTATACATTTGTTATCACAATTTTCAAATTCATGTAGCTAAACCACTACCTACCACTCCAGTGATCGTCAGTAATCCTAACCGTGATAAACTAGACAAACTAGTGATGTGAAGGTCTTAAATAAGTTTTCGCTGTATTTTTTACGAAATAAAAATTTTATTTAATCCAGGCATTTTTCACTTGTTTTGAAATATGAGACCGAGCTTAGTTCTGTAATAAATCACTCTGTCGTGTATCTGCTCGTATAGTAGACGTTTGTTGTTGAGTTCAACTTATCAATACATCTATTAATCACACATACTATTAACACATCAAATGATATTAATAGCATTTAATATTAATGACGATTGTAGTATAGTGACTTTTTATCGTCAGTCACAATACGGTTAAAAAACATTTTCTTCTCTGCTATTGAAGGAGTAGTTCACATGTGACAAAACACGATTCGACATCTCTCGATTTTAATTTATATTGTTTAATTCATTGTCCTTGCTTCTTATTCATTCCTAACATTTTTCAACTTTTTAAATCAGTTAACTCGTCTGCTTGTAGTGTTTTTTCAAGTTCTGCTAATTCTTATATCAGTCTTGATCGAGTAATTCCTCCAATAAATAATTTTTAAAAATTTTACTGTTTTTAATCTTTACAAAAATATACAATTATAAAAATTTTGATTACATATTTACATTAAAAATGATAAATAAACTTATTTAAATATAAGATTTCTACTCTGAAGATCTTTAATTCATACTACATAAGTAAAAATTATATTTTTAACTGCTTTGTTCCTCATAATATTAACTCCCCTATTTGCTCTAATCCACCACGGCTCTGGCTTTAAATATCTCTTTTTTCGTTGTCCTGTTGCTAACACAATCATTTTCCGTGTTTTAGGGGCAGCAGTAATCTGCTACCAGTGCAACAGTGAGTACGACCCAAGATGCGGGGATCCCTTTGACCACTACAGTCTGGGTACGGTAAATTGCAGTTTTCAACCGCGTCTCGAGCATCTCAATCAAATCGAACCAACCATCTGCCGGAAAATTAATCAGAAAGGTGAGTTTATCTCGTTTAAGAATTACATCATAATATTAATCAATAAAATTTGAATTTATATTTCTTAAGCACTTCACTCTATTTTTTTATTACATTGGGATCAAAATAATATCAAAATGAAAATTAACAATAATCATTATTCAATAATTTGAAAATGTTTCAATAATTCGATTGCTATCAGAAAAATTTATTATGCATAGTTAAAGTAGTAAACAAAGTTTGAAACAACAATCAATACAAATTTCAGTGTACGGAAAAACTCGAGTGGTGCGTGGTTGCGGCTTCTTGGAAGACGAGAAGGCTGACGATAAGGCATGTTTGATGAGGAGTGGTACCCACGATGTGCGAGCCTTTTACTGTTCATGTACCACTGATTTATGTAACTCTGCGAACATGGACATTCCCTCGTTCAGTATTCTCAGCGTCCTCGGTCTAGGGTTAATGCTCTTCAGAGGAATTCCCAGGACGCCTTAAGAATCGCTATGCCCCATCCTTGCCTAGAAGCGGTATAGTATTTATTACGTATAAATCCTTTATTATCCGTAGTGTAATCTCCACTGCTGTATTATAATCAGTAGGAACATTTTCTATTATATTGTATTATATTTTAAAAAGTTCAGTTTTAATTTTGAAATTAAATGTTAGTAAATGAGGCCTATGACAATGACTCGATCACTAGAGTGAGGAATTATTAGTTCAATGATCCAAGTTCAAGTACCGGTCTCGACCGATTAACATAAGTACAGCTGTAATAATTTGCATGCTTTGTTCATAAATATATGGCAGAGCTCGGTAGCTGTTTAGCACCAGTATTTAAGAAACAAAATAAAGCGATGTTAAATATGATTTAAAAAATTAATAAAATATGTTTTTTTTTCTAATTTACTAGTGTATACCAATATGAGTAAGACTTTATTTATAACATTTGAAATCTTTATTTATTCTTCTAAATCTAATTCATCCCAATCAAAATAATCCTCCCCGGATGCAATGCAACTTTACCAACGATTTTTCCAATTTTCAAAACATTTTTTATACTCGTATTCCGAAATGGCTATCAGCTCCTTCTTTGATTCGACTTTTATTTCTTCAATCGAATCAAAACCGTGTCCCCGAAGTGGTCTTTAGAGTTTGCTGAACAGTATGGTGCTGCGAGTATGGTGGTTGTGGAACGATATTGGTTGAATTTTTGGCGAAATGTTCACGTGAAATCAATACAGTGTGAGCTGTTGCATCATCGTGATGCAAAAACCAAGAGTTCTCTTTCAATAAATCTGGCCTTTTGAAACAAATAGCTTCACGCAAATGACGCATAACGCTCAAATAATATTCTTTGTTAACCGTTTGTTAATCGGTTGTTTCTGGATCGTAAGCGTAGACCCAAGTCTCATCTCCAGTTATTATGCGTTCCTGATAGTCGGAAACATCGTTTCACAGACCTCTATGCGGCACTGTTTTTCCAAAAAATAGTGTTTTTGACACCAATCGAGATTTCACTCTTTTCAGGTACAAAATGTCTTTCACAATGGTATTGACTGACCCATTTGAAATTCCAACAATATCAGCAAGCGCTCTAGTAATCAATCGACGATTTTGCAGAACCAATTCTTTGATTTTGTCGACGTGTAGTCCATCAGTAGATGTTCTTGATCGTCTTTGATGTGGTTCGTCTTCAGCGCGATTTCGACCTTCTTTGAACAATTTGTGCCAATTAAAAACACTTGCTCTTGACATTGACTTCTCACCAAAGGCCTTCTGCAACATTCTGAATGTTTCTGCGGCCGATATTTCATTTTGCGCACAAAATTTAATGCTACTTCTTTGTTGAATAATTTCAGACATTATAAAAACCGAAGAGACAACTTTTCATTGTTTATAAAACACAAACGCAACTATATGACAAATGAAGATAATTGCGTAAAATTTGTCACAGATAACTTTGACAGTACTACCAACTTAAAATAAAAACATTTGCCCGAATGGATAAACCCGGGAAGTTTAAATTGAAAAGTCTTATTCATATTTGTACACAGTAGTAGATTTTTATTAATTTATTTATTTGGTTTAACTACTTTTACAATGCTATTCCAGCTTTTTTTTCAACTTTAGGCATTAAACAAAAATATAAATGCATAATGAAATATATAAATTCTTGCGATATTAATAAAAAAAAAGTTATTTAAATATATTTAAAGTTTCAAAAATTCTTAATACGCTCGTTTACAGTTTTTGTTCGCTCAATTATCAATAAACTATTTTGAGTTAAACTAGTATTAAACTTCATTGATTCTTTATAAAATTTTTTAGTGCATTTTACATTTTTTTAAAAGTTTATTGTCGATTTGTTTTATTAATTTTGGAGAATATTGAACTTCCTATTCTATTACAAGCTAAATTAGGTGTATTTTGGAAATAGTACATTGTATAATAGTACATTTTCACAAAGGAGGACACTTTTTCTTTCTCAAAGAAATGCATAAAAAATTGAATGGCAAACTCACAGAATTAAACAATGTTAAATCCTCCCCCCCCCCATGCTTAGATAGAGCGAGCAGGTATAATATCTAAATGTCCAGATGATACTCGCTCCGAAATAAGTTTCCCTAACATAAAATCTAATTCGTAGGATTTGAAAAAAATATATAATATTTTCAGTTTTCTCTTCAGGTTATTCCTGCAATTTATTTGAATTTCATATCATTAAATTAAATTATTTCCTCTTATTTGGAAATTTATAAAGTATGTTAAGAAGAGATGTAGGATCGGGAGATGTAGGCGGAGCCCCCCTTTTCTAAAAATAAATAAGACGAATTAATTGAAGATTATAAGTTTGTTAATAATTTACTCTTAAATTAAAGTTTTAAAAAAATTTAATAACATAAAAAAGAGAATTTAAAATTAAAACTAATTTTAAAAAATATATAGATAATTTTTAATACTTAAAAAACATTATAAGAATTTTTATAATAAATTTCACATAGAATATAAATCTTACTTTATATTAAAATCTCGAAGATTTAACTCAAAGTGCAAAAAAGAAAGATCGACCCCGCGGTCGAGTAGTGTATATAAGTCTAAACATCGTAAATGCCAGATGTTACGCAGGCACGGAAAGCTAAGAATCCTATCGGACTACACGGTTTCGTTAATTCACTTTTCTTCCCAAGGGAGGAAAAGTAAAATTCTGCTTTCTGATTGGTTGGGAAGCGGTCATAAACACTTTTCTTCCCTAGGGAGGAAAAATAGTATTTCACTCCCTCTAGACAACTGCAGAAAATCGTATTTTGTGCTCCGAGTACGGGAATAGTTATTTTCGATACGAAACAACTTTTACAGTAGACACAAGCCACAAAAACACCGTTTGGAAATGTCAAATTAATAAAATTATAGGATTTATAATTCTTATGTTCATTATTGCATCAAAACGTCTTAAAAAGGCTCATAAGTAATGATATAAGTAAAAAAATTCAGTTCTTTTATTGTTAACGAAATAATTGATATGGCAACGTTGTAAAATTTATATTAACTATGATTATTGAATTCCAGATGACAACTTTTGTGTTTGTATCAAAATATTTTTCTTAATATTTCTTAAAGATCGTTTTCAGAAACAGGAGTATACATAAACTCTCACTTATTACATTTTATGTTAAATATCGATAACAATCCGAACTGCTTCTCGTGTATATTTCGAAAAAATACTTGAGACTTTTTTTATCTTTTTCATTTAGATAGATTTTATCTAACTCTATATGACGCATAATCAAAGATTATATAAGTAAATATGTACGAGTCATTTAGTTGCCGCGTAAGCTATATATATATAGTTATTATAGAAGATCGAAAATCTGGAATTCGATTATAAATAAAACAATAATATAATAAATGAACTTTAATATATAAAGATTAATATTATGACGTAATAATTATACAAAACGATGCAGACCTAAAGATAGCCAAAAAAATGAATATGCGAGCATCTTGCACACTCCTTATATACGAGAGCCAGCTCTCTGCTTCGGCACTTACACGAAACTTACGCAGTAAGCGCCATTCGATCCACAACTTCTTTCTCTTACTCAAGAATCTATCCTATGCTATAAACATATACAGCAATTGTTGAAAAAATATCTAATTTTACCGTCATGTTTATAGGCTCCATTAATCGAGTAAATACTTTAAATTTTGATGGTCTTTTGTTTGGCCATCTGATTGTTAATTGAATTTTTTTATTAATTTTTTTCAATTTATTTAAATATTTAACATTATTTTTTTGGCTTTCCTTTACACTTTACTCATAACATTATACTTTCGTATGCAGATTCTGTTACACAATACCTAATCGTTTTTAATACATAACTATAATGTAATACAATCTAAATAAGATTAAAATTTATTTTACAGCTTGGTTTTTCCGATACCTCGGATTTCTTTTGAATTACAATTGAAATAAAACTAAATATTAAAAAATTACACTGAATTCAATTTCGTCCAATCATAAATATAATCTATTACATTTTATGACTAATAATTTTATCAACAAGCTAAGTAAATTATACAAACTATAAAATTTATAAACACAGTCTACAACGCTTGGATTCTAAAATAATAAAAATAATTATTTAGTCAGTTATCAATATAATTGAAATTACTGTTATTCGTTGAATAGTTCGTAACAATTTTTTCTTGGTACAGAATTTAGTCAATTTTGTACATCTTTCAATCCTACAAATTCCATTAATTTCCTCGATAGTCGTGTGTAATCGCCACTTGAAGTGTACACTTCAATTATCTAACTGGTTATATCTGGAAAACACCTGCAATTGTACCTCTTTTCTATTGATTTTTGGGACTTTGAAAACCCACTATCAATACGACATTTCCAATATTTAACGGATTTTTTTCTACTATTTTTTACGACAGATTAGACTTAAAAAGAATCTGCAAATCTCTGTGCTAGGCGTCATTATTCGTCGCACATCATAATCTTAAAGTCTAATCTTTCCTGATGATGTTGCTAGCAATAAATGGTTGAGGGGGAGTGACCCTTTGTCTTGTGGATCAACTGACACATTATGTATTAAGGGTCGTAAGTTTATAGAATGCTCAACTTCTACGAGTAAAGTATTTAATACTTTTTCAGTTGGCGCATGATCTTTCAAAGTTTCGTGTAAACCTATTTTTAATGAGCGGATCAATCTCTCCTATACTCCCCCAATGTTAGGAGCATCAACAAGGGCGCGGACGCACTGCATATTGGCGTCGGTTTGCATTTGAATTGGGCTTCCGCTCCGCGTCTCGCTTTGACGCTCTCACGGCCTTTTTTAAAATCGGCATGCCACCGAAGCATCTGACTACGACTCAAGGCATCACTACCATACACTTTAAGCACTTTTTCATAAGTTTCTGTGGCGGTTTCGCCGAGTTTCGCACAAAATTTTATCGCGCACCGTTGCTTGAAATTTCTTTGTTCCATTTTCGTAACATGCAGTACTCGCGCATTATTACAAAACACTAAACAGCTCGCGCAGAAATGATCATACAAGGTATGATCTCGATTGAGATCGTCAAGATCTCAATCTAGATAGTAGGGATCTGCTATACGGTGGCGGAGTTACAAGTTCGCAGTGTTACCACAGATCGAGAAATAAAATCGGTCGCGTAACTTAATTGTCTGACCTCGTATATATATATAACTCCACCACACAATACGAGTTACAAGAGGAAAAGCCTCAACATACGAGCGTGGATTGATAAGTTTCCAGCCTGACCAAGAGATCGCGCCACTAGGCCTACCTTGAGGTGGAGTTCTATAGTACCATCCTTAGATAGCTTGTAGCTATAGTTTCAGTTCAATCGCCATGTTAGTTTAGGTTTGAGAGCACGCTGAACAAGATGCCTCTGTGTTTTTCGTAAAAATGGACAAGCTGGAAAATCGTGCTTTCATCAAATACTTTTAGTTGAAGGGATTAACGCCGAAGGAAATTAAAAAAAAGATGGACTCAACACTAGGAACATCCTCCCCATTATATTCAACCGTTAAGCAGTGGGTTTCCAAGTTTAAAAAGTGTCGTGTGAGCACCTCTGATGAGCCTCGCTCAGGACGCCCCATTGAGGTCACAACTCCAGATATGATCGAAAAAATCCATCAAATAGTGCTGAAAGACCGCAGATTAAAAGTGTGTGAGATAGCTGAGACCTGTAAGATGTCATATGAACGTGTACAAAATATTTTGCATCAACATTTGTATATGGAAAAGCTCTGTGCGAGATGGGTGCCGCGTTTGCTAACAGTCGACCAAAAATCGATTCGAAAGAACATTTCCACCGCCAATTTGGCATTGAATAAGCGTAATCCAGGAGAATTCTTGCGTCGATTCGTAACCGTTGACGAAACTTGGGTCCACCACTACAGTCCTGAAACCAAACAACAGTCTAAACCATGGATTGGACCAGGGGAACCAACTCCAAAGAAGGCAAAAACAATTTTTTCGGCGAACAAGGTTATGGCTACTGTTTTTTGGAATGCAAGAGGTATTATATATATTGATTACCTTGAAAAGGGTAAAACTATCACTGGTCAATACTACGCAGACTTATTGCAATGTTTGAGTGAAAATTAAACGACCTCATCTGGCGAAGAAAAAAATTTTGTTTCATCACGATAACGCACCAGCGTACACGTCAATCGTTGCGATAGTTAAAATCAACGATTTGAAGTTTGAATTGATGCTGCATCCTCCCTACTCTCCAGACTAGCCCCGAGTGACTATTATCTGTTTCCTAACCTCAAAAAATGGCTTGACGGTAAGAGATTTGCGAACAATGAAGAAGTAATCGAAGCTGTAAATAGGTATTTTGAGGATCTTGACGAATCAGTCTATAGAGATGACATTACTAGACTAGAACACCGCTATGAGAAATGTATCAGCCTTGGAGGAGATTATGTTGAGAAATAAAAAAAATTCTTAAAAACGTTGTTTTTCTTGGTCAGGCCGGAAACTTATCAATCCACCCTCGTACAGCGTTATACGTGAAAAAAGTAGTCATTAATATCTCATTAACAAACAAACTTAGCCGTTCGAAAATTTAATTTAATATTTTTTACGTGTAAATCTTAGCAGCTAATTTAAATATTAACTAGTATTATCCACATTATATTAGTATTCCGTCCATCCAAGACGAGAATAAAATAACTGCGACAGCTATCGGAAAAGTGTAGAAATTTATTTCATTACTTAGTAATAAAAAAAAAATACAGACGATTATAAATATTATTAAGATTATTTATCACACTCATGAAACGTGTGTGTTAAAAGTTGTTTCACGTTTATTAATATCATTTTAGCCTTATTTTCACAATTTTTTATAATTTTTTATCAATATTTTTCCTATTAATCAAAATTTTGAGAATATATGTGTTAAATCAAATTTAGATTTTGACTTGGAACATATCAAAATACATAGACACCATGCCATATTAAGATTGGGAAAAAAATTTTAAACTCGCTAATGTAATTTGTTGCTAATATCATTTGCATTAAGATGTTTCAGTTCAACCAATTTAAAATTCATATTTAATATATTACAATGCATAAAATCACAGGGTGTAGTCTCAGAAATAGATGATATTGTTGTTATACCAGTATAATTTAATACGTGTTAATTAAAAAAAAAATCTGTTAAATAATTCATTGTACAATCGATATTTTCTTTTTCATTCCTATAATTAAATATTTTTTTATTAATGTTTAACAGATTTTTTTTAATTAACATTTAATTATTAAAATAGAACCTAACGACGGAACGTTTTCTCTTTTTAACAGATTCATTGACTGCCTTGCGACTTGCCAACTTCTACAAAAGAAAAAACTGCATTCAATTTTTCACAGATACTCTACACTAATGCAAAAAGGAAATAAGAAGAGAACTGAAGATAAATATTTTCAAAAGAAAAGTAAAGAAAGAAGTGGGCTTTACGTGGATAGAGAATAGAATTTAAACTAAAAAAAACGTGTGTAAAGGTGATCAGTGATAAAGTTAATTATTCACGTAATCAACCAATCTATAAAAAAGGTTGATGAAAAAGAACAGGCGCAGAAAATAATTCGGATTTTTTTCTTTCACGGCTCTGACTCTCTATTTATGCATTTTCATTATTCTTTCTCTCTCGTATATATTCTTCCAAATATACAAAAGGAAAATACTATAGAGCGTAAAAACAGTTTCTTACAACGCAATCTGTCAGTCGATTTTACAAATTGTTGCCTATGATGATAATTTGCGTAAATGAGTAAAAGGAACATTTTTTTTCAAGAAAGCTCTCCTCACTAAAATATAACGAAAATATCCCGACTAAACTCGGTATTGAAAGCAACTTATTGTTATACTGAGTATATTGATGCATTATTTGATGCATTATTGCATCGATATTAAACTATAACGTTAACAAAATTAATTGTAATGTAAATTATAAATAAATTCGAAATATTCGGATAGCTGTTAATGCTTCTAAGATATTAAAACAAGGTGGTTATATGAACAAAGGTGGTTATAATACCTGCTTTAAATAAAAAGACACACTAATGCTGCTAAGATAGCATTAAAAAATCTTACAATTTATATATTGTAATAAAGAAATTTATTTCTTTTACATACAAACACATGATATTTAAGCTGATTTGTTGCGGAACGTTCAGATTCGGATTATCTATTTTGGAACTTTAATAATGAACGCGCGTTATAGGAAAGTGAGAATGACTGTTCTGCAACTTAAGATTATAAGATTCATCTAAGACATATAGGCTAAGAAAATCTTTAAAATAAAAGTCGAATCACTTCAACGGAATTGAAAGCAATGATTTCTGAATTATTTTATCGGCATTTTGGCGTTCTTTATCAACGTACTTTAAACATTTAAGTCTTTCCAGGCTAGTATAGTAAATAATGGTAAAAATTTTAATGGTATAAATTATATCTCTTTGTAGAATTTACATTCACTAGTGATTTAGCTGCCTACCGTTGTCGCAGCGAAACCCGATACGTGCTCAATTTTGTAGAGCTCTCTTAACAATAATAAAGCGCAGAGTTTTAAAGTACATTATATATAAGTCTTAAATTAGAAAATAAAAAATTTGCAGCTCACTTACACCTTCTGCTAGCATATAGCGGCCAACAATAATACGATTGATGTACGCGCTAGTTTAAATGCCATTAGATTGTAAGGCTTGAAAGAGTAAAAATATGAATAATAGTAATGGTAAAACTAAAAGCTATTAACGTAAAATGTATAAAAATAAAAGCTTGATAAGCAAGTAAAGAAGCCTTCAAAAGCTCAGGCTTTAATGTATTGTATAATTATAGTAATTTATAAAGTATAAATAAACGATTTTAATGCGCGACTGCTTCGAGAATCCTTGTCAGGATTGCCTGTTTTCATATGAATACTAAGTAAAAGGTAAAAACTATTGACAAGACTTCGTTTCCACACAAAGAATCTTTAGAAGATATTAAAATGGAATCAAAGAAATGCAATGAATAAATCTGACATCGAATCTAATAAAAGACAAGCTATAATTTTGACTTCTAAATGAATATTGTGTACCCCGCAGTGATCATGAATGTTTTAATAAATGTAAAAACTGTCCCAACGACGCATGTAAGTAAAAAGCAAATAATAAATAAAATATAATTTAAAGATTTCTGCACCAGTGGCCCGTAAGATCTTGTTGTGTCTGGTGCAGCACATCATCAAAGATCTTTCTAAATGTCTCTAGATGTTTTTTTTCAAACTCGCAGTCAAATTTAATCAAATTTTAACTAAATTGTTGATTTTTGGTGTATGAATTTCAGTATCATGAGGTCTATTTTATTCTATTAGATAATAATAATCTACAGAGAAGGTAAATGATCCCATTGAAATATAAATCGTTTAAAATTCGACGATTTAAAAAAGTAATATTTTATAGCGGTATTATCCAGAAGCAATATATTAATTTAGTATAATTTGGCTCGAATTTTACAAATAATAATAATAATAATAATAATAATCATGCTCCCATTATTGTTATAAATTAATGCATTTTACATTCTTTTGATACAAAGTCGCACACTCGTCAAGTAAATCATCGTATGGTTATTATATTGCTACATTTGGGAATTTATAGAAAAAAAATAAGTTGAAACTCTGTTTTTTCAATTTGTTTCTTATTACATTTAAGCTTTTGTTATAATACCAAGAAAAACTTTCTTAGATTTAATATAATATGTATTTATATCATCACATTAAAATATTTGATTGAATTAAGAAATTATTCGTTTATTCTCAAAAAAGTGTAATTAAATGCAATAAATTGTATTATTATAAATAATTAATAGACTCTCAATGTAATGATGTATTTGATTGACTTAAGTTAAAAACATATTTTCTTGAATTTTCACTAAAATATAATAAATTATTACGTACAAGATTCCTAATTGGACAAAAGTCAAGAAAAATCTACTATGTATAATTCATTTCTTCTAATCCTTTTGGACATTTCCTTGTGCATGCAATATTTTATTCTAAATAACGCAAATTCTTCGATTTAAATCATTGAATCTTCTCACATACGTATTTAACTTCATTTAATACTTCAAATTACAAAAATTATAAACGCCAACAACACGTCAGAACGTAAATTTCGGTTATCGATGTAAGGAAAGTAAAAGTAGTATTACTGTGCAA
The DNA here is from genome assembly GCA_018907035.1 of Sycobia sp. Sy_11. Classification (NCBI taxonomy): domain Eukaryota; kingdom Metazoa; phylum Arthropoda; class Insecta; order Hymenoptera; family Epichrysomallidae; genus Sycobia; species Sycobia sp. Sy_11. The sequence goes on from JACCIC010000249.1 coordinate 637,817, forward strand.
AAAACGCTATATAAATATAGTGTGATCATTCATGTATAAATAAACGATTACAGATTTAAAAAAAGTTGGTTTTGAATAAGCGGATAATGAAATTGTATAAGCGGATCATCCAACAATAACCAAAAGAAAACTTTACAATTTCCTTAAGCTTTAAATTCATCAGTTCAAATTTTGTTAATATATTAGAAAATCATTATGAAGCATAAATAATTTATTGCAGTTTCAATTATCTTAATATTTCAACTCTAGGGAATAAGTTAAATATCCGTACCGATTGTAATTTTATTACGATTAATTTTTAAATAAAACTATTTTTAACAAAAATATTAAATTTTCACATCATTAGATGAAGATGGTTTTTAAAAGAAGAAGTATAAAAGGAGAAAAATTCTAATTGTAAAAAATAAACATATAAATAAATATATATAGAATATACACAGATTTATCAACATTATTATTTTCTAAACAAATAAGAAGGATACAATATTTGGATAAGGAATTTAGTTTAGAGGAAGCAAAGTAATTTTAATTATCTTTAGAAAGAGCCCCATAAAGTTTTAGAACCTAAGCCCCCCCCCCCCATTCTCAGATAGGAATACTGTTACTAGCAAAAAATTCTGTCTGAACATGAACAGTTTTTCAAATTCAAAAAATACATATATACGAACAGAGATTTATTAAAACTATTTTGCTTAGAATTATATATTTTCTTTTAAAATAACAACCCAAAACCAAAAGAAAAACATGAATCTTAATTTTAACAATCTTTAAACTATATAGTATATTATTCAATCTAATTAGAGGAAAATATTCGTTATAAGGAAGAAATTATATATCTTATTGGAAATAGGGAGAGCGTTAGATTTTACAAATTTACAGGGCTCTTTTTGAAAGTAAGCAGTTACCTCGCTCAATATTCGACAAATCTATCTCCATAATGTAACCTCTCCTTGTAAGTGCGCAAACTGAAGTTTCAGTGCTTGTTTAAATTACGCTAAGTATACGTGATTCCAGCAATTAAGACTCATAGTGCGCAAATTAATTATACTGAATGTGGAAATTACCACAAATAGTTTGTGTACTTTAAAGAAGAATGGAAAACCAAATTTTAAACACTTCATTTCAAAGTAGTACATTACGACAGAAATCTAACTCTTTTATCAAAAAATTCTATTCCTGCGATAAGTATCTACTTTGCATAAATGTATCATAATGTAATATTTCATAAACAAAATTCTGGTTACGAAACAATTATATAATGAATAAATAAACAAAAAGGCCAAATTGTAAAGGACAACATTTATACTTTTTTCAGAATTAGAATACGTTTTGGGCAGAAATATTGTAAACAGGTTTTGATCGTTATAATATATAGAACTTTAGAAAAATATCGCTTATTATCTCATGTATGTCATAAATTTTAATGTGGTGTCATATTACATACACAAAAAATATCGAATTCGATGTAAAATCTAAAGATTGACATCTAAATTTTTCAATATCATAAATAAAATGTTCAATATGGTAATAAAAAAGAAAGAGACGAGTTGATACAGACTAAGAGGTAAGGGCGGTTAGTTTTTTCCTCTTTGAAATTCCCTCCTTTTGTATCTAAAGAATGTATTAATCGAAGTAATAAATGATACGTTTTTAAAATATATTTTGATGCTGAAAAATATTATATTATACACTTACACATTGTATAGAGAATATTATATTATATCAATAAACTGTTAAATGGTTACAAAAAGCTAAACGTTATTTTTCTCTGCAAAATACTTTAAATTACTTATAACTATTTTATTAATTGATATAATTTTATAAAAAATTTGATTTAATTATTCACAATCTAGAAAATACAATAAAATAAAATAATTATTATTTTGTTACAGTTTAGGAGTAACACCACTGTAGGATTTTCAAAATAATCAATTGTTAACTTGAATAACAATAATATGCTCTAGGTGCTGGCATGTAAAATGATTTAGAAAATGTAAAAAATGAGCTGAAAAGTTCAAAAAATTGGTGCACGCAGAAGTTCTCGATGTTTCTAACAAATGACACAAGTCTCTGCGTATTCCAGGTAAAAGTCAGTATCATTACAATATCTTTATAAATCATTTTGTTCCATTTTCTCCGAACTATCAAGTGATGGCCAGCTTACATGTTGTTTAAGAAGCTGTACACAAAATAGCAACGGGGGCTTCAATTTGAAGATCTAGTTTTTTTATTATGCATTCAATAATTAATTTTCGTTATTTCAAACAAAATTTATTGTTCCACAAATTAAAAATATAATATAAGTTATTTTTCTTCAATAGCAAAAGAAAAAAACAAAATATAGACATTTACTATAAAAATACATATGCGTTCCAATGTTTTATTTACTCACTTAGTTGAACAGATTTATTATAAAGTTTAAAGAATACAGATTTTTTACAGACAGGTACTGAATATGTTATATAACTCGAGATGACTCGATTCTATGAAGGCACCGAACGATAAACAGTTTATTTAGAAAAAATATTTTTTATTACAAATATATTTTATTACTATAAAACTGAATTATCTTTAAATTTGTTTAGCAGTATTCTCTTTCATTCTGATAATGTAACTGAATTTATTTTACAAATTGTTTGCAAATAAATTGGAATGATCATTTGTAATTTGTTTTATAATTCTAAATATATAATACATACAATTTCTATTAATTGGATTTCAATGTAAATAGTTAATATCTCACGTGAAAAATATATAACATTCTCAAAATAAAATAATCTCTAAAATATTTTATAAACATTAAAAAAAATATTATTTTATATCAAACAAATTATCTCAATCATAATGTCGATTTTACCAACGTTGTTTTGGTACTACATAGTTTCCAAATTAAAGTTTTTTTTCATATTATAAAAAATTTGTTATTTGAGTCCTTAATCTACAGTAACTGGTACCGTTTTCGACATTCTAAGTCATTCAAACATTTTGTGCGCATCAATATCAAGCAGAACATGGCCATTGTTTCACAGACACAATATAGATTTTTCGACTAGTATAATTAAGATTGGTCAGGTAAAAAAATGAGATGTATCCACTCTGCATTAAAAAATACGCAATACGATTTACATACAGAATTAGGCTTCATCGACTAGGTATCAACGAGCACCCTGATACTTGTGTTTTTCTCTTCTTCACTAGATGTAAAAGGTGTTACAACTTGCATGTTTACTGATATGTAGAGAGGATACGATAGTTCTTTGTCAAGACACATTACTTGTTTCTGAAAACAGTAAAAAAATATATTTATAATGATCATAAAAAATATATTATATTGTATAATTTACCTCTGTATTTTTATGTAAAGATAATCTAACTAATCCAGAATCTTGTATATACTTTATTTGTCTTTGCTCATTTAATGAAATGAGGCGCACTCTAAATAGTGTAATAAAAAACATATAAACATATATATATATTGGTCAATAAAAATCAATATTGTTGAAATATAATAAGTTTTTATACATACTTTAATATAATATGGTGTTCGTTATGATTTGCTTTTATATGTTCAGAATCAAGTCTGTTGTATCTCTTAAACCTTAAAGTTGTTAAATCAAGATTAACAACGAGATCTAAACCAAAATGAAATGCAGTCCAACGCCATACATGTTCACCTGGTCTTTTTACACATCTGGCACAGCGAAAACATTCCTTTCCAAAATCAGATTCACTCATATGCTTAGGCCTATTGTAAAAATTAAAAAGGAACAATAAAACCTTAATAATAAATTTTAATACATTACTTAAATTCCATTTACAGAATTTAATACCTAGATTTTAAGACTTGTTTTAATAAGAAGAAACTAACAGGTGGAATGTTATTCAGGAATCTAGGATAGATTGAAGGAATTAAAATTGTATATGCTAATAAATATAGCAATAAACTTGGCTTACTCACCCTATGTCTTTATTGGCATCGATTCTCAGAATATGTAGCCATTGCTCTTTGTATGATTTGTACAACCAATCTTCAGGAATTATATTGTCATTTTGTAGAACTTTGACATCTTGATCATTCAATAATAAATATTTTTTTCGAAGGGTTCTAAAAGGCGCATGGAAATCTTTACCTTCTTTTGTATCAAGATAAGGCTCATTCCACATGTGATTTCTAAAAAACTCTTCAATTTCTACCGATTCATCTTTATTCTGTATATGGACAAACAACCTTAAAATAGAAAAATAATAGTAATTATCTCTTACTTCCATAAAGTTTTTATATTAATAACAAGTAATCTACATTGAAATAGAATCTATTTAATAAATTAGAAGCCATTCTTTATTTCCTATCACTTATCTTACACTTCATAATTAATACTAATCATTGCTAATAAATTAAATAAAATCTTAAAAATGAATTTTAATTTAAAGAGCTATCCATAAAATACTTAAAGTCATAACATAGAAATAAAGAGGAATAGTTGTTCATACACCAAGAGATTATAATCAACTAACAATCAACCAAAACTAACTTTATTATCTATTAGAAAGAATTAAAATATTCGAATTTTAAACATGGTGTAGAAAAAAATGTATAGATACCAATTGAGTAAAGTAGACAAACATGCACTGTCTGTATGTCTCTCACTTTTCGCTTGAAGACCAACTGCAAATAGTGCATATATTGTCCACTTTACTCCCTTGATGCATACGATTTATTGTAGCGATGATGAAGGAGCGGAATCACATCAGTTTTATGTAAGAATTTTTAATAAATTATATGATTATATGGTGAAATAAGAATTAAATATAAAAATAATTATGTGAAAAAAATATATACGCTTCGAATAATATTGAAAGTAATTTTCTTATTAAATATTATTGGAAAAAAATTCTTAAGCACATTATGTATAGTACTGTTTTACTTCGGAAAATTTCAATGTTATCGTCATTGGGTTGAGAAGTGTTTACTTTCAAAATACTAGATCGTTTCTTCAATGATAAAATATAAAATATAATTATAAAGTATAATTTACAATTTTATTGCTAAATATCAGCCTTTAATACTTTGATTTGAGTATTATAAAGGGTTTTCCGTTTGAAATCGCCATTTTATTTTTTAGGAATTGAATAAATATTTTACCAAGAATATAGCACATACCTCTAATATTTTGTTCTTCATTCGTGTAAATTGATAACATTTATTTGAAGTAGGAAAATTTAATATATGCTTCATCTTTCGGACCAGAAAGTCAATATATTAGCTCGATCGGATCAACCCTTCCCCCATGCTCAAATTATGATATGAGATATCATTTTTACCTATTATTAGGTTATTTACGTATTGAAAAAATGTTATTACAAATAAAAAGCCAAAACACTTAAGAAGCCAACATCTGAGAAAAATTTAATATTTTATAACGAAACGCTAGATATTCAATATCTGAATCTAAATATGTATTTGACATCAAATTACTCGTTTTTGGATATTTTACAAAGTTACCCTTTCTTAGAGGTTTAAAAAACGCTAATTGTTATCTAAATTATTTTCAATTTGATTTTTCTATAAAATGAACATTCAAAATATAATATAATACATTGTAATAACTCAGAATGGATTTACTACGTTGTAAACTAATTCTGAAGAGCTTTAAGGACGATAAAATCATGCCCAAAGATATAGATACATTCACCATAACTGAACGACCCTCGAAAATCAATGAAAAAATTAGGAAAATTAAAAAATAATTATTATTTTAATGAGTTTCATAATTTAGAGTGATATTTTAACATACATTTTACTTCTTCCGCACCTTATAAACTGATAAGGGTCACGGCCTGTTTTCAATATACCTACAATCCAACAAATAATAAATAAATGAAATTCCAAGTTTTTGAATTCCACATATTGATCAGTGAGTCAGTTAGATAGTAAATATAACAAATCCTCTCTTAGATATACAGATTCTTATAATCAAAAGAAATAAATAATTGTAAATTAAAAATAATATAAATATTTGTGTTCTATATTTATATAGATTTATGCCTTAAAATCAAAATTTTGCAAAATCTTTTCTGAAAGGACACATACACCATAATATAGAAATGTACCCTCAAAATTGGTAATCACTATAGTTATTATAGTCTTGACTCTATTCGAATATAACATTCTATTCGAATTGAAACTATTTATTTGATAGATACAGAATTGAAAAACATTAAGTACTCAGCAATGATTAGTCTTTCTTAGATGATCGATGTCACATTTTAAAACTTGGAAAAATTATGAATTTTTTGAAATGACGAATTTCTAATTGGATTACAATTGTCTTAAAAGTGAGTGCAAAGTCTTATTATATTTGCATTTCCATTTTCCACATATTTGTTCTTTGTACTGCTAACATAATTTTTTAGTTGTACTTTTTGTTAATATTCGCAAATTTCATTTTGTTCGAATTTAGCTAGGTTTGGATCAGATCGATTACACTCGTTTGTAGTGTTTTCAATTTTTTACGAAAACCGACTTTGTTCTATGTTGGCATTTGACATCAGTTCAAAATGAGAAGTTCATATTAGAATTAAAAATTGTACTTATTTCGACTGTTCTAAATGAAATTAATAAATATTTTTATCGGTCTTACAGTCTTTATAATATAATATATTAGCTAAAATAATGACAGTTAAGATATTAAATTCAGTTCATGAAGTCGGACACCAAAGGTGAATCTAAATTTAAGGTGGTGCGGGCAGTCAGGTTGTCCTTTACTAACATAGAATATTGTTTTTATTATTTTTATTTTTATTTTTAATTTTCTGATATAATTTATTGTAGTAATAAGTTTTATTTCAGATTTTACGGGGGTGAATATACATAAGGACAGTCTGACTGTCATTATTTTAGCTACTATATTATATTATAAAGGCTGTAAGACCGATAAAACTATTTATTAAATTCATGTTAACCAGACATGAGTTCAATGTTAGTTAACTGAAAAGACAAATCCACAAATATACATAAGCAAACCTGAACGTATTGATATTCATAAAGATATTAACTGTAAAACAGGCAATTCCGATACTATCGCCCAATGGATAGAAAAAGGCAGCGTCGAGAAATATCTCGTTTAATACTACATCGCATCTGCAAAGAGAGATTAGTAGTGCATCGAAGCGCACTCAAGCTAGTTATCTATATCAGTCTATATCGCTCTTCGCCTTCTACTATATATACGCATTGTATCGATTATTCCCTAGAAGGTGATTAGATATAAAACTAATGCCCGTAATATAGCGGTTAGGTAGCTTCTCTAATTACTAGTAGTTTATTACTTAGAATTTTTCTCCAATGAAAATAAAAAAACATCTGTTGGAAGTATTCTTTTATAACACGTCTATTTTTAGTACTTCAGTCATGAGTATAAAAACTATAAAAATAACATTTTTGCAAAAAAAACATTTTAAAAAGTACCAAATGAAAAGTTTTGTTGTACCTTACGAAATCGATAAATTTATTAACTGTCCCTTCCAGATGAAAAGAAAAAAGATACAAATCTGATATTTTCATAAATTTTTTGAAATTCTGCCAAGGACGCCATTTTCAAAAGCGTATAACTCGAAAACTATTAAGTCTTGTAGAATAAGAGTAACATGAAACAATTTCAACATAGCCAAATTAATTTCACCCTTCTTAGAACTCGAAAAATATAATTAAAAATTTAAAAAAGAATAGTAAAATTCATCACTGGTGTCGAGGTTTTACTTACCTTGTCAGACAGTTTATACGTAAGCTAAACAAGGGAGATAAGTCTCACAAAGGAAATAATTCATTTGCACACTAGACTCGAATGATATTTTATATTACGACGTTATTTTTAAGTTGGAATGAATTTTCTGAATCAATAGACAAGACTATCCAGTCTTCGTATTTACGTAAATTTAAAAAATTCATAGTATCAAAAGAAATGCAGTAATTAATTCATAAATTTTTACAAGTCAAGTCTATACAGTTTCTATATATTCTATATAGGTGCTGTTTTTTATTAACGACCAGCTAAAAGAACATGTGATGACAATTAAAAGTTTAATTTTTTTATAATTCTTCCGCATAAATTTTTGAATACAAACTAGCGAGATAAATTTCTAAAACTAACATTGGTAAAATAAAGATGCGATGTGTAATAAACAAACAATACGTTTGAATTTTTTATCTAATTCATTATTGCTTTCAAAGCAAACACTATGAAAAATAGCTTAATAGTGTAACAGAAAAGTTGCGAGGAAAGATGATGGGATAAATAGTTTAATGGTTTTTTAAGTTTAAAATTAATAAATATTTTTTTATTGGTCTTACAGTCCAATCAATTCCATCCAAAAATAAAATAAAATAAAAATAAAAATAAAATAAAAATAAAAAATAAAAATAATAATAAAAAATAAAAAATAAGAAATAAAAATAAAAAATAATAAAAATAAAATAAAAAAATAAAAAAATAAAAATTAAAAATAAAAATTAAATTAAAAATTAAATTAAAATTATAATGACAGTCAGACTGTCCTTGTTTACATTCACCCCCGTATACTAATCTGAAAATAAAATATTAGCTGAAAAAATTCTTTGTTAGTAAAGTGCATTATAATTTTAATTATAATTTAATATAATTTTTCATTATAATTTTAATTTAATTTTTAATTTAATTTTTATTTTTAATTTTTATTTTTTTATTTTTTTATTTTATTTTTATTATTTTTTATTTTTATTTCTTATTTTTTATTTTTTATTATTATTTTTATTTTTTATTTTTATTTTATTTTTATTTTTATTTTATTTTATTTTTGGATGGAATTGATGGACTGTAAGACCAATAAAAAAATATTTATTAATTTGTATATGGGCAGTCGACCGAAGTACAATTCAATTGTTTTTAAGTTTAAATTTTCCAAGAAAATTTGAAAATTGTGGGACAATTGCATTTTTTACAATATTTGTAATTTCAACATGTTTCAAGATGTAATTTAGAGTGTACAGAAAATAATAATAAATGGTGAATTTCTTCTTCTAAACAATCATCAAGGTAGAATTTTCTGAGACGATTGTACACTAATCCATTTATTTCGCGAACATTTCAAAAATATGTTCACGAACATTCAAAAAATGTATGTACAAGCACATAAAAAAATATCTGCTTCAAGATTTCTTATATTATTATAATATTAATGAACAATCAATTGGATATTTACCATACTCTTAACATCATGTAAATGCAAAATTCCGTTTGCATAACTACTAAATCAGGGCTGTCTACAAGTTCTGCCATTAAGTCTGGAGTTATTTCTTTTAAAAATGTAGGATAGAGCCAGCCATACCCCATTAGATTAACCTCTAACCATCTTTTACAGGTACTTTTTACTTTTGGCACTCCATAAGATACAGCTGCATTATAATAAAGAACTGCAGTTTTTATATTTGTTGTTTCTGCCATAATTTCCGTGCATTGATCAATAAGACCTTGAAGCTGAAAAAGAGTGGCAGTTGCAAGAATCGAAATAACTTCTTTTGGTTCAATACTAATTTCATCTTGATAAAATGAGCCAAGTACAACGGAAAGCGCTGTAACGTAAAATTATAATAAAATTAGTTTCATTTATAAATTTTTCTTGTTAAAATTTTTATAAAAGTCCAATGATCTTAAATTAAGAAGAATTAAAATTAACTACAGAATATATAAATTTTGTAAAACAAAAGTAAATAAAATTAGTTAAAGTACAAATAGTTTGTTTTCGTTATTTTTATTTAATTTATAAAATTAACACCACTTTTTCCAAACTAGGCGTAAAAATTACATATTGCATGAATAGATTTGATATTTTAACAGAGAGCTTTATAAACATATTTGTTCTATCTAAATTTATAACCAATCGACACATAGATTAATAATATTGCTTTTTTATCGTAGATCTTACTATTTCTGTGATTTTGATATACTCAATAAAGCCCCTAAAAAGCAAGTTGATGACCTTCTTTCATACGTTTTGACTGGTTTTCGTAACCAAAAGAGGCCTAAATTAGGAGTACTTGAATACACTGATTATGAAATTCGAGAATGTTATTTGCCCAAAATTGGTTTTCAAAAAGATATTAATTCATAAATTGTTAAATTAATTCATATATTGTCAAATACTATAGATACTAGACCTCGTATAAGAATCACATCTTAGATTTGTAATTTTTAAAATTTTTTCTTTTAGACTTCAAATTGTTTTTTTTAAACTAAATAATTTTTTTTAAGATGATATATTATTAATGAATTAACCATATCTTGGGAAAATTTTAACGACACAAAGTCGTCCTCAATATTTATCTCAATTGAAAACTAATGTAATAGCCTATTGAGTCCATGACATAATATTAATATAAAATATTATGAGCGGGTAAGTTATGACTCTTTCAATTTACAAGACTGATTAAAAAATAAACTAAAAAAGAGTTTTTAATAGTTTATAGATAAATATCAACCCGCTAAATTAAATATAAAAAAACATGAATAAAAGAGTATATATAATTATTTCTTGTTTTATATAATGAATAATTTTATCAAAAATTGAATTATTGATTCAACAGAAATTTTTTTTTGAAATGTCATGTATTACACAGCGAAGTGCAAGTTTACTTCCAGCTTATTAATATACACATACGCTTATTAATATACGCGAAAATTAAAAATGTTCATGAAGACTTTCAGAAAAGGTTATAAACTATTATTATTAAAATGCTTAATTGAGTTTCTGTCCTTGAGGACACTCGCGTTCACACAGTTCATAAATAATGTGCTCATTAAAAATATTAATCATAATTATATCATATTATTATTATAATAATTATTACAACAAATAGTAATCAATCTAATATTTTGTACTTAAAGATGCTCACATACGCGTGATTATGTACTTAATTTGAGCAATAATTATTTTCTCGTACACTTTCATAGAAGCTCCATGTAAATAAAATTTTAACCGCAAAGCTTTTTATTATTTCAAAAAAACAGGGCACCCGAAATGCAGCGACTAGCGCATACATTTCGGGTTCGTGTCCGCGGGGAGCATGGGACATCTTCCTCGCACTATCTGCTGCGCGATCGCCGCTCTCTTTCGCGATGCATGGGAGACACCCTCTGCTCTCTCTTGGCCGTAGTTCGCGAGCTAGGCAAATCTAATTGTTGTCAAGCGCGGGTATCTTGAGTTCTTGAGCGGACTCGAACAATCAACTGTTTGTTTCCGATCAATGACCGCTTATTTTAATTTTGAGTAATTATTCGAAATTAAGATATTGCGCATCTAAGGTATTGGGTCGTTACACGCTATATCGTCGCACCTTTAATAACTTTTAACCAAATACTTGCAATTATCCTCTCCAATCTTTATTGTCTACCTCATTGCTCACGATTCATTCTCGGCGCTCTATCCTATCTCTTTAAAATTACTTTCTACGATAGTATAAAAAAGGCAAGTATGGTGTATTCGAATTCCTTATCACTTGGGATTTCTCTTGAATGTAATACATTTATCAATATAATCAATGTATTGTATTTATTTATATAACTGAAATATTTTCCTAATTAGACTTGTCAGACAATTACACATAAATGTGCGATTCTTAAAAAAACAACTTATAGTTTTATTATTTCTAAATATTTCTAATTAAAGCAAAAGAACGTATTGAAATCAATTTTTACATAGTTAAATATATGTAAATATGTATGAATACCTTTGTGTAAGCTTCAGAATTCAGATTGGCTTAACAGTTTTTGTCAAAAGTTTATTTTAATAATTAAATAACCGAAAAATGTATATAGATTTCCTAAGAATAAAATGATATTTTAGGATTTATATTAAATGAATTCTAATTTAGTAAGTTTCGAAATGATTACTTATTATTATTCTATTACCCAATAGTTTTCTATTACGTTTTCTATTACCCAATAGAATTTCTTTAGATATTTTGCTTAGTTCGATATTTAATTTTAATTCGTCAGTTGCAGTGTCCCAGTATAAATATAACACGCCCTCTTTCGCCTTATCACCTAAATGTGTATCTCGATCATCATTTTCACTATTTTGCGTGGAAATTGATAGAATTTCGGGAGCATTGCTCGCCCACCCATGCATCGCAAAATTTGCTTGCGAATTTATTTTAATGACACTGTGCACTAATGCGGCGGTTTCAAATTTTGAATTACAACTACATAGAAAATCATCCTTGTAACTATTTTTTATAACAGCTTTTGACGCGCTCGGTATTGTTTTCACGAAATTGCTAGCATTCTTATTTTTTCAACATATCGCGCTACAAGGTGACGATTTTGCGCCAAAGATCAGGCTTGTCATTTCATATCTGCGCGGTTGTTTTGTTCTATCGCGACCACGCCAAAGAAATCTCTTCGCACCGCGATCTAGTTCTCTCATGTTTACGCGCAAAAAGATGCCGCATATGTCGCCCTTGACCGCCACTGAATACTGCCTGAATCTTATAAATATACCCGGCAAACAACTTAAGAAGTCTGGACCAGCATCTAGCTGGTCGTTTAAACTTACCCCGGCTGTTTTGGCCGCGGCGTCAAAATGAAGTCTTATTTTATCGGATTTGGTAATATTTAAAACGCCAAAATGAGGTAAATACCATACGCGCGTAGTATCCATATTTTTCTCAACTAACTTCGCGTACCCCAAATCTATAAACCGCTACATTTCATTATAATAAAGTTGTGCGTAATGTGGATCACGATCTAGCTTTCTTTCGAGCGAATATAATCTTTTTCGAACTGTTAATGCACTATCCACTGTTCGTGGCTGATTTTCTTTCCACGCCAACTCCTACCGCTTCTAAATCAAAATAATAACGTATCAGCTCGTCTAATAAACATTGTTGTTCATTTTCTACCTGTACTACCGATGTGCTATGTACATTCATTATTTGAACTTTCTTATACCTTTTTCAATTGAATGTCGTTTCGCAAATCATAGGGCCCTGCAAAACCCAATCTAGCAAACAGCGTGAAAGTGCAAGTTGCGTATTACAAACTTCTATTAATTCTCGCGTCGCGTTAAGGTGCCAGCTATCCTGACCGATGAGTAATTGCATGAGGGGATTACTATAAGAATCTATTTTTTTCAATCAAGTTATCTAGGCTCAAAAATTATTTGCGATGGAAGGTTTAAATTACTTATGGATATCGCTCCTGTTAGTTTATTTTTACCGAACCAGCCCCTAACATTCACGCATAGCATCATATCATACCATATCATATCATACTAATTTATAAAGTCAAAGCGTGTTTTTGTTTGTACGCAATAACGGAAGAAACTACTGAACCGATTGTTCTGAAATTGGACATATAGATTCTATATTATTTTGAGAAGGACGGCTATGTTTTTTCTTGAAAATCATTTTACTTTTAACAATAAATTAAGTTACCAGTTAAGCGGTCAGTTTCACCAGCGGCCACTAGGTGGCGTCTTGAATCACGAACATCAACTCAATGTAGTCGGCTTAAAGTATTAATACTAGCCCAGCTCAAGTGAATGCTCATATCCAACTTTGGGATTCGTATCCTAAAGAAGGTGTGGCGTTAGTCGGTATTACCTTTTTTGTTCTTCAGGTTAATCTGACACTATTCTCACACCTTATGTATATCTTTTGATTTTTGTATATTTTTGAATTTTTCTCACGTGAAAAATGCTTTCTCTTTCTCTCTCTCTCTCTCTCTCTGTCTCGTCTTCTTTTATCAGATGGTTGTATGCCAAATCATACTAAAAATAATTTGTTTTCACAAATTATAAGAATAATTTGATATTTTTTTGAATATTCTATTTTTTTCTATGCAAGAAGAAAATTGTATAATTATTTTGAAACATGAATTATACAGAATGTTCAAATGAAAGCATCAGAATAACCAAATAATTTTTGAAAAGGGTTTAGTCTACAATTTTCAGCTTTTTCCCTTGCTTATTGAATTATCAAACATAAATCAAATTATTTTAATATTATAAGAGGTTTTCAATATATATGTAGAGTTGTGGTCTTATCGATTTTTATTTAAAAAAATTAATTTTAAAAAATAATTAAAATTATTTAAATTAACCTATACACCATTTCATATAGCAAAAAATGTAAATTTCAATATAATTTGTTAGAAGTGGTATCCAATATAAATTGTGTTTTGTCTTTTTTTTACTAATATACATTTGTGAATTATTAATTATTGAAGCAAACAAATTGAAGTTAATTTCTATTGGGGCCGCTTTTTGATACGTCAACAAGTACAACCTCCTTAAAACTATTATTTATTTAACCTATTTAAATCATGACAAAATTTCGAAATTTCAAATTCAAATTTTAATGTTAATTTATAATTCTAAAAATTGATATATTTATTTTGGCCATTAATTCCATCAGCGATTTTACTACTTCTATATGAATTTATACTTTTCTTTATATAAATTAAATTTTCTACTACATTAGTTTGATCAATGTCGTAGTTCTTTTTTTTCGAATCTAAAACAAACTTATTTCTTTGGTTTTTTAAAACTATCCGATGAGTTTTGGCAGTACACGATGTAATTGAAAATTTTCTTTTAAAAAAGTGATACGTGTCAAAAAACGACATTACGTTTTTAAATGTTGTTTTCAATTGTATTAAACTGGTGACTCCAATAATTTTTTCTACTATTCAAAAATGGATTTCAAGTTGCAATTTCAAGATTTTTCAATTCTGATGGATTTGACAAACTGTACAACTAAGTGAAGTTAATTTTTAAAACCGAACTTAGATTTTCTAACAATCATATTGATTAAATTATTATAGTTAAATATATCATATCATATTATATCATATCATACTAATTTATAAAGATAAAGCGTTTTCTCTTACGTGGAAATTTCTTTCTCTCTCTCTCTCTCTCTCTCTCTCTCTCTCTCTCTCTCTCTCTCTCTCTCACTCACTATCTCTTTGTCTTTCTTTCTCCTTCTCTTATAAAATGGTTCTGTATGCCAAATCATACTGAATATAGTTTGTGACGACAAATTATATTTTTATTTTTATACATTCTATCAGGTATGTGAATAAGTCTTTCCCGTTTTTTTTTCAAATTTTGAGCCTTTATTGTGAAAAAATGGTTACAAATGAATTATTGAAAATATTGACCATCGCTAGCTACAACTTTTTCCCATCTTTCTGGCAACATACGAATCCCGTTGCGAAAAAATTCGACCGGTTTGGCCTCTATCCAGTCATCCACCCATTTTTTGGCTTCCTCGTAGGAATGGAAGTGCTGGTCAGCCAGGCCATGCGTCATCGATCTGAAGAGATGGTAATCAGACAGAGCAACGTCTGGACTATACGGCGGGTGGGGTAGGACTTCCCATTTGAGCGTTTCTAAGTATGTTTTCACCGGCGGTGCAACATGTGGGCGAGCATTGTCATGTTGCAAAATAACTTTGTCGTGCCTGTCGGAGTATTGTGGCCGTTCGTCGGAGTATTGTCGCAGTGCGCGGCTCAAACGCATCAATTGTCGTCGATAGACCTCGCCTGTGATCCTTTCATTCGGTTTCAGAAGCTCATAGTAAACCACACCTAGCTGGTCCCACCATATACAGAGCATGAGCTTGGCGCCATGAATATTTGGCTTGGCCGTCGATGATGATGCATGGCCGGGTAGTCCCCATGATTTTCTTCGCTTCGGATTATCGTAACGTATCCACTTTTCATCGCCAGTCACGATACGATGCAGAAAACCCTTTCTTTTATGTCGCTGAAGCAGGTGTTCGCAAGTGAAAAAACGCCGTTCGACGTCTCTCAGCTTCAGTTCGTACGGCACCCAATTTCCTTGCTTTTGGATCATTCCCATGGCTCTCAAACGCTTGGAAATGGTTGTTCGGTCAACTCCCAATGCTTCAGCAAGTTCTTCTTGCGTTTGACAAGAATCTTCATCAAGCAAAGTCGCCAATTCTCGATCTTCAAAGATTTGCGGCCGCCCGGAACGCTCCTTGTCTTCCACGTCGAAATCACCGCTTATGAAGCGTCGAAACCATCCGCGAACACTTGAATCATCGACACAACCTTTTCCATAAGCCTCCTGAAGCAATCGATGCGTCTCGGCAGCAGATTTCTTCAAATTGAACCAATAAAGTGAAACTTCCCGCAAATGACGTCGACTCGGCTCAAATTTCGACATTTTCACGATATCAAAAATTTATGATGCGAAAAAATTTTAACTAATGTGTTAGTATGGAATTGTTGACATATGAATAAGCTTTGATTATGACATATGTAACCATTGAATACTCGCACAGTATTGGTGGCGCCATCTCTTACAAAAAACGGGAAAGACTTATTCACACTCCTAATATTAACTTCAGAATTGTGACAAGAGGCTATGTTTTTTTTATTTCGAACAAAAGAAATCATGGCAAAAGAGGATTCTTTACCAACAACCTCGAAACTATGTATATATAAATAAAATATATCGTCACTTCTGCATAAAAAGGCAATATCCATCGCTTATTTAAAAAATATGCTATGCGAATACCAACATTTTGCTTGAATTTCAGTTAACGGGGAATATTGTATTTAGTTGATGGAAAACGAGATCCAGATATGAGGAAATCAACTTCTATGGAAAGATTCCTGTTGGGACAGCAAAATACGATATCTAGGTCTTTTCGAACGACTTCTACGGGGAGTATGATGTTTAGTCGTTAGAAAGCGATGCTAGCTTCCTCGGGCCGACTTCTACTGGGACTATCGTGTTTAGTTGGTAGGAATCGATGTTCAGGTATGTCGGGACAACTTCTCCGGGAGTTTCGGATTCAGATGATAGAATGCAATTTTCAGGCGTTTTTAAACGACTTCTACGGGGAATTTCGTGTATAGCTGGTGGGAAACAAAATCCAGGTATGCCAGTACGACTTCTATGAAGAGATTCGTATTCTATCATTCGAACAAGCACACTCCCAGTAAGAGTCGTCTCGGAATACCTGGACATTCTATTCTTCCCAACACAAAACTCTATATAGCAGGCATCCCGAGAAATTTCCTATAGTCCGAACATTATACTCTCCGAAAACGTCTTCTCGAGAGACTTGGACATCTTGTTCTAACGATTAATCTCGAAAGTACAATTTTCTTCATCCGAGCCATATTTAATATGCATATATATATATATATATATATATATATATATATATATATATATATATAGTATAAAATGGTCGGCAAAATATTAACTTTTTCAAGTGGACGCTACATTGAAACAGCTTTTTATACAGAAGCGACGATAGGTAAATTACGGTCAATTATTTATAGAAATATAGATTTGTATATATAAGAGTACTTTTTACTTAAATATTATTGAATTGTTTATGAAATCGGTTAAATTATTATCTTGAACGAAGCCGACACGGGGGATGCTAATATATATATATACAAAAAATTGTCGAAATAGCTTAATTTTGAAGTGGACGCTGAGATAGCACCTTTTTATATGTGAGTAATGGTAGATAAAATTATATACAGGAATTGGATTTATAAATAGAGTATGTTTCATATATTGATATTATTAAACTGTTTAGTAAATCGGTTATATTATTATCTCGAGCGAAGCCGAGACGGAGGCTGCTAGTTTAGTAATATTTTTACACCAAATTTTTATGACCTTCTAAGTATTCTGCTTTGGCCACAACGTGCTTCTAGAAATGATGCTTCCATTGCTCAAGAATTTTTTAAATGCATTTCAAAAAATTCTCTTCCAGTGTGAAAAAACGCTTTCCTCTTATTCTTCTTTCCTTTCATCTCACCCTTTTTAAATCTGGGAAACTGAGACACAAACAGAAATCATAAGGGCCAGATCCGTGGACTAGGAGCTGGAGGGGGTGTTGGACGATTGGTGCCATGTCATTTTTAGTCAAAAACTGCTTTACGGCGATAGCGGTGTAGTCGCTCTCTTGACTCTCCATTTCCATGTGTAAATCTTCGATTAAAATTCTCTGAACTGAACTCGATGATATTCCACTTATAGTTCAGCGATAATCTTCGCGTACGAAAGCATTGATTTTATCAACGTTTTCGTCACTTATAGAATTTACGGCACGTCCTGAACGGGGTTAATCTTCAACAGACATTTTTCCATTTAGAAAACGTGAAAAACACTCGTACTCTAGCCTTACCAAGGACAGCATCCCCATAAGCAGAGTTCAACATTACAATAGTTTCCACGCCACATTTCCCCAACAGGAAACAAAATTTCACAGTCGTGTATTGCTGTCGATCAGCAGCTATGACGTGTTCACCGAAATCGAAAAAAAAGGTTTTACAACCAATATTCTTATGGACGAATCGATACACTCCCAATGACAGAATTTCGCACAGTAACTCAGGAAGTGTTTCCTTCAAGCTAAATTACGATTTTACAGATGTGTTTACATAGCGAATCGATGAATATACAATTTATTAAATTAGAAATCTGAAAATCGTATAATCTGTGCTTGTGAGTGAATCGTTGAGTGATGAAATATAATATAATTATAATGATGAAAATTATAAAAAGAGGCCTACGATGGCTCGATCGCTAGAGCGAAGGACTAGTAACTTGGTGATCCGAGTTCGAATCCCGGTCTCGGCCGATTGACACAAGCACCGCTGTAATAATTTACACGTGCTTTGTTTACAAACACATCGTAGACCTCCGTCGCTGATTAGCACCAATTTTTGGAAGCATAAATAGAGCGACGTTAAATAACATAAAAAAAAAAAAAAAAATTATAAAAAGAATTACATGCAAGTATGTACCCCTGACTACAGGGGACGTCAGCTGTCTTCTAAGAACACTGGTGTCCCAAACACCCTCCACTTCACAAAGTAAATCGTACGCAAATATCGTTGAACATGCTATTAAAGAGCAAATAATCGTAATCGACTCAGTTGACGGTCTTTCAGTTCAAGAATATCTGATCGCAATTGAAAACCTTATGCAACCAAGTAATATTCGTTTTATATCTAAAATTTCTCAGGGGAGAGTGTATATATTTCTAAGCACAAAAGAAATTGTAGATAAACTCACAGAAAATGAAACCAAAATAAAAATTGCCTCGAAAGTACTCGAAAGAAGACCGCTAATTCCTAATGCTAAAAGAATAACGCTTTCAAATGTATATCCTTCACTACCATCGATAGTAAGAGAAGAAGAATTGTTCAAATTAAGAATAAAACCAAGATCATGTATAACCAATATAAGAGCCGCGTCAAGCCTTCAAAATTTCTCACACGTACTTAGTTTGCGCCGACAAATGTATGCGTCACCTGAGGACGTAAACAAGATTCCAGCGTCAATTCAAATATACTATGACATTTATTACTTATTGGATATATCTCTCTACCGAAAAGGCAATGTGCTTTATTTACAAAATAAAAAACATCTTGCTAAATTTTTCCATAACATCGAAACAAACAATCAATAAACTCAAAACGATGAACAAGCGGAAAATGTAGAAGAAATGTTCCAAATGGAATCAATAGTCATTTCAACTTATATTACAAAAATTATAAATAAAGTATCACAGAAGTAAATACAAAACCAATTAAACATCTTTCAAAAAAAAATTGAAAATAATAGAAACCAAACAGAAAAACTTAGACAAAATAGCAGAGCTATTAGAGCCGGCCAGAGAGCATATCAGCCGAAATTCCGAGAACTATCCTCTTAACTTCGATAATACTAAAATATTTATAGCTGCTACCTACGGTAATTCGAAAATTCAAAATCTAGCTTGCATAACATGCTGACAGATATACGCCCACTGATTGTAGACTGAAATCTTAAAGGACGATTTATGAAAATAAAAAATTACATAATAATACCTGACAAAGATAACATAAACAATGAAGAATCTAGCACTCCGAAAATGGAATTGTAAATTTCTGTTATAAAAGATTTTGTTATATACATATATATATATATGTATATATATATATATATATATATATATATATATATATATATAAACATAAATATAAAAATTTATCTGTGTCAAATACAAAGCAATTAATAAAAAATGACTAGAACTGCTCCTAAAAATTCTGAGTGCCTGAAAATTATATTTTAGAATGCAAAAACTGTTCGACAAAGGCGAATGGATATACTTTTAGTTCTCAAGAATGTGAACATCATGATCTGTATTGAATCTTGGCTGTCGCCGCAGGACGAAATTTCTTTTCCAGGCTTCGTATAATATAGAAAGGACCGTCAGCATGCAAAATGCGGAGTTATATTAATATTATTCCAAAAAAACCTAGCATTTAAAGACATTAATGATATTTATTTTTCACATGTAACAGCTGAAATTTGCGGAATCAGACTTAATAATGTATCTCTTCCTCTCGATTTAATCATTTGTTATAGATCTCCCGGTCTCACGCTATTGCTAAATGACTGGAAAAAACTTATAAAGAATGTTGAAAATAAAAAACATTATCTTTTCATGGGCGATTTTAACGCGCATAATATTCTCTGAAATCGTGACCATACTGATAATAACGGTAGAAATTTACATATCGCTATCGACGAATTTAACTTATTCCTGCACAACCACAACACGAAAACATACATAGAAACCCATAGAAATTATAAATCTAATCTTTATTTGATCTTCTCGTCATTTGATATGGTCGATAAAGTCCATTATAGTATAGGCCAGGAGACTTGGGGATCATACCATCTTCCAATATTTTTAACGCTCGAAAACTATAAAAGTTATTATGTAAAGAAAATCTTCAATCTTAGGTCATAAAAAACCAAATGGGATAGTTTTACAGTAGCTCTTGATGAAGATTATCAAACATTTCTTGATACCGATTTTAGTTTAACTTCTCCTTGTGAAAAATACGAAATCTTCTACTCGACTATTACAAAAGCCTTAAAATAATGCACCCCCTCAAAAAAATAAACATTTAAATCCAAACCCCTGGTGGAACGAGGAATGTGAACAAATTTAAAAACGTCGATCTGCTGCATAAAAAAAGTAGAAATACACACAAAACTTCGAAGACTGGCTGAAATACAAAAAAAATTGTGCAATAGCCCAAAGAACTTGGGAAAAAAAGAAAATAGAAAAATTTCGTAATTTTGCGGAAAGCTTAAACTTTCGTTCGGACTCTCACTTTGTATCGAATAGATGTGAAATTTTTAAAAACAAATGGACGAAAATACACCTGTCACACTACTCAACAAATTTACACAACGAGGAAAAATTTTTTAAAGCCGTAGATAAAATATATCCATCTTGAGTACCGAATATGACACTTGAAATTCCCGATGGTCAAAAGAGCGACTTCCTTGATGG
Organism: Sycobia sp. Sy_11; assembly: GCA_018907035.1. NCBI lineage: Eukaryota > Metazoa > Arthropoda > Insecta > Hymenoptera > Epichrysomallidae > Sycobia > Sycobia sp. Sy_11. Next base: position 659,205 of record JACCIC010000249.1, read on the forward strand.
GAACTTTAACTTTTCCAAATTTAACTTTGGTTTCCAAGCCTTAATCCAAAATAGACTGCAATGGTGTACTGAAGGTAACAATAAAATCCCACACATACAACCGGCTTTAGAAAAGGAATGTCATGTGTAGATAATTTGATTAACTTCACACTTAAAGATTTTTTTTAATAGAAAATATTTTTTTAATAGAAAAATATTTTCAATATAAAATATTTAATAGAAGATTTTCTTTTTATTAATAGACTTTTAATAAAAAGAAAACAATTCTGGCTGCTTTTTTGGACATTCAAAGTGCGTACGATAACGTCAACACAGACATTCTGATAACAAAACTTGCATACATAAGCATATAAAAAAATCCTCTTATGTTTGTACAGTTAGTAACCCGTGAAAAATTTATCTACTCTGACTGCATCGGCGAAGTGACCAGAACACTATACAAAGGTGTTACCCCTTTATTAATACTATATGCAGCCGACGTAACGAAAAATCTAAAAAACAATATAAATGTATGTATATCCTAGTACTATATATGTATCCCAGTTCGCCAATGATATCGCAATTTATGTGAACTGTAAATCTACAAAAAAGGGGGGAAATTTATTAGAAAAAGCAGAAAATTAGCTTCAGTCTGTTCATAATAGAGGAATAGAGCCAGGCAATGCTTCGATCAAAATAAAAAACTACACTGTAAAATCGTCTGCGCCTGCATGCTTCTTGGGAATCTATAATAGGTCTTTTATCTCTTATCTCAATAAAGTAAAGCAAAAATGTACGAAAGCCTTGAATATAATTATGTTTTTATGCGGAACTTGGTGGGGCTGCGACACTTACACGCTACTTATTATGTACAAAAGTTTCATTCGTTCCCTAATTGAATACGGTGCTTTTATTTACTACCCGAGACAGAAATATAAGACCGAACAGCTTGAAATAGTTCAAAATTCCGTGATTGGAATTGCATTGGGTTGTTGAATCAGCAGCCCACTAAAATTTTAGTCGCGGAAGCGAGCTTGATGAAAATTAAAGACAGAGTAAATTTTTTATGCGAATGTTTTCTCGTAAAATTAATGTTCAATAGCGAGTCAATCAGCTTTAAAATGATAAATACATTCATTAATCAACCTGAAAGGAAAAGCAGAAAATACTATAGGCTATTATGTCGTTGTTTAATATACACAAGTAATATAAAAAATAAAGATACGCGTTGATAGAAAATTCACTATTTATAATCAAAATTTTAATACTTTGCATACTTCTGTTTCATGTAACGTAGGGCTAGGTTTGCAACTTAAAAAGTGCAATAATGCAAACCAAATACTGAAAAAATTCGTCGGAAATTCTCAAGCAATTTGCATATATACAGATGGCAGCAAAATGACTGAATCTAAATCCGTTGGATCAACTTGGATTTGTCCAGATCTTAATATTTATAATAATACAATTCTCAATAAAACTGTTTCAATTTTTACGGCCGAATACGTAGCTTTAAGCAATGCCCTTGATATAACATTGAACCAAAAAAATTAAGATGTACTCATTTTCACAGACGCATTGAGTGTGCTCCGAAGCCTAGCATCGATACATAGTGGCACAAAAATGAATCCACTAATTTTAGAAACCAAAAATAAATATAATCAATTCCTAGAAGCAAATGTAAACAACATCACTTAAAACTTTTCTGGATACCAGCTCATGTTGGAATTAAAGGAAATGAGGAAGCAGATGGGATAGCTAAAGTAGCTACAAAAACAGATATCCCTGAAATATCCCTTTTCCACTACACGGATCCGTATGAATCGCTACGTCTGAAAGCCACAACTCAAACAAAAAACACCATAACTAACGAAGGGCAATAAAAAAGTAAAAGATTTTTTCAAATTTTTCATAATCAGAGAGCATACCCGTGGTTTAAGGACAGTAAATTGAACAGATTCACCATCGTTTCAATAAATCGATTTCGTTCCAATCATTACAACTTGGCTGTCTCTCTTGCTCGCATTAGCTTTATAAATAACTGAGTCTGTATGTATGAACGCAAAGACGAAAACATTAATTATGTATTCTCGAAATGTAGTCTCTACAACAGTCGGCGACAAAAAATTAATAGAAAACCGGGGACAAAAGTAAAATAAAATCACCCTACAATGTCGAAACTATTATTGCCTCACCAAATATAAAAATCCATCATTATATTTTTAAAAGAATGTAACCCGAATACATAGAAAATTGTAAATTGCAAAATAAAACTGTAACCATAATGTATATAGTTGAATTCGAAACTCAGTAAGCTATATATAAAATTATACAAAGCTTGTAGGAATATGTAATAGATTTGTAATAGATATATAATAGATTTATAACCTTAGTTAAATAAATGTAATAAATTTATAACGTTAGTTAAATAAGTCTGAAAAAGGCTTCAATAAAACTATAAATAAAAATAAATAAATAAATATCTCAAAACATATTTAAATAATATTTTCTTGAATAAAGTAAACTTATGTTTTGTAAATCGAAAATATTTCTTTAATTAAAATATTTCGTTTATTAAAAAATATCGTATAAAGAATAAGAATTTAATAAATATATATTTTTCTAATATACAAAAAAGATTTATATACTAATATTTGTTATATTACGTATATTATAAGTTTCAGAGTAAAAATATTTGTTTGAATTTAGAAAATATTTAACTCGAGTTCTTCAAAAAGATTTAAGTACTATATGCCTTAATCAAGTCAATTTCTGCTTTGTTAATCACAAATACTTCTTTACATCAAATATTTTTTTACTAACAAATACAACATAAGATATAAGAATTTCAAATGAATATATTTACAATATTTCAAAATTATGTAATTAAATTATTCAAATATATGTAAAAGTTTTTTCTAAAGCTACGTAAATTATGGCTTGCAGAATAAAAAATATTAAATTCCATAACTTTACAGGTATTTTCTTGAAACAAGAAAAACTTTTCGATAGTTTAATATATAGAAGCGAGGTTGAAAGCCTCATGCGCAGTAGACTGCGTAGGCATCTACAACTGCGAATACACCAACATATGTATTGTTTTCTATTGAAAATATTAAATATAATAATTTAAATAGTGAAGAATTCAAAACGTAAAAAAATTCAATGAAATCTGCATGTATTTTATGTAGACAGGCAAAAACTGGATCGAAATTGTTTGTAGTGAATATATACATCAGAAGGTATACGAAATCGCATCGTGAAAGTCACCTCACGTTACCCTGCCGATTGTCACGTTTTTGTAACTTTCAAATTCGTGGTACTAGTCGCTATCATCTAAAATCTATAATCGTGATGTTTAAGTTTATCTGATTGCTATAAATAAATAAATTCACTTAAAAGATAGAAAAATATGTAGTTATTTCTTTATTTAACCTATGGCATATCGTATTAATGTTAAATACTTAATGTCTTGCCATGTTTTTAAAAGAAACATAAACAAAAAATGTTTAAAGTGGCATTATACATATTTGAGTGAAAAAAAAAGATCGATTTGTATTGATATACATAAATTAATTTAATAATTTATATTTTTGTAGTAAATAATATTAATAAAGTTTTTTCTCTGTATAACACATATTTTTTTATTAAAATTTCTAATAGAAAGATATTCTAATATAAAAATATTAGAAATTTCGTGAGCGACAGTTGCAAAATCTGTCTTCAGTCTGAATCCATTCACGATCAGCTGATTCATCAAAACATGCAGGGACTACAGTATTATTATATACATTTTTATGTACTAATATGATGTAGTGTTTGCTTAAAAAACTATGCTTATCATCTAAACTTTGAGTACCTGTATTAATATTAAATATTTATCATAGGCCTATACAAGCATATGCTAGCATATTTGTTTTTTACCGTCTAACATTTTCAGGTTCGTTACAATGGCACTGCATTTACTTTCGTGTGTATAGCGAATAATAGTATTAAATTGGATAATTAATATCTAATAATATAATTTTTCTAAATATTTATGTCACCTTTAGACATCTTGTGAATATTCTTATAACGCATTGTAATAGTGAACGATCGTTTTCAGTTTTAAAAAATAAAAGATTTACATAGATCCACTGTTTGTGATGAATTGAATTGAATGGATCTATTGAATCTTCAATGGATATTCTTACTATCGAATATCTGCTCAAAGTTATTAAAATTACTTAGTTTTAATAATTTGATTTTGCTAATAAAAAAAATCAGAAGATAAATATTTTCTCTGCTGTTTAAAAGTGAATACATTTTCATTATTTATTTTAGTGAATTTATTTATATCTCATTCCTATTTATAGAGAAAGTTCATAGGTATGTAATAGTCATTTCTATATACACTAGAAATCACAGGCTTAAAAGGCGTCCGCCATGATTTTAGCACCAGGCGTCGTAAAAGATTAAACTGTCACTGCCCTCTAAACATATGATTCTCAGCTGATATAAATAAGCAATTCTTGTTCTTGAAAATATTATATAATATTTTGCATTATTATTAAAATCAGACAAGAAATTTCAAAGGATGTTTTTTGTTAATATTAGTATATGTATATATATATATATATATATATATATATATTGTAGCTTGTCAATTTCATTCCTCAGAATTGTTTTACAGAATTATGCTTATTATATATATAAAAAGTATAAACAATTAGAGTAAAATTTGCGTTCTTTTAAGTAACTTTAACAAATTTTGACATTAGCTAGTACCACTGACAACAGTCTCTAAATGGTCAAATTAATTTTATATCATAAATAATATATAAATAAACTTTCCCTAATCTTATTTATTTTCAAAAATCTAAAAACTAGAGACCTTCTATTTCTAGGATACAGTATAAGTATATATTATCCATCATATTAAAAAATAATATTTTATAGAATTTAATATTTATATATACAATTGTATATTAAAATATTTAATAAATAAAAAAAAAGCTTAATTAGTCATTAATTCAAATACATATAATACCGATAATAGTAAAACTGAAATATAAATTATATTTTTTATTATAATTAAAATGACAAAATCGACATTATAATGAAGTTAATATTAAAATTAGTTATTATATAAGTAACTACTTATATTAAGTGTTAATACAAAATATTATTATATCTACTTATTTAAAAACCATCTTGTAGTTATAATTGAGTATGTTTTTCTGATACTACATAAATTAACTTTATTGATTTAAGATTTTAAAAATATATTAAGATGGTTGGACACACTTTACAGATATATTTAGATACGTGGCCATAAAAATTATAACTCATTGTCAGGGAATCCCTAATATAGAAAAGTGGATCAATCATAGTTTAACATATGACTGATAAACTTTTACTTTTAATTTCATAATTATTTATACTAATTTTATTCTTTTTTTGCAAAAATCTTAAGTAAATTAAAGATGTAAAAAAATAAAGTAATAAAGAAGTCTTACAGTCAGATGTAATGTTGGGATCAGTAATCTCTATAGTCACTATTTTTTCATTAGTCTCACGCCAGGAACCAGAAAACATACTAGAAAAGTAAGGACTCTGAAAAAATAACAACAATAATAAGTGTATTACTATCAATATGTAATTATATAAAATCTTTTATATAAATAAATTAATGATAATCATAGCTAAACTCTAATATTGTAACATTGATAGAAAACGTGAATATTGATCTAAGCTTTATTAGTTTGATGTTTAAAGAAGCTTTAAATATATAGTTCGCACAACCTTCAAATTATTTCTTTTTGATGCATATAAATATTTATATTTTATGAAATATAACCAATAAATGCATTTACGGTATTTTCATCTATTATTTACTAAAATAATTTTAAAATTTGTAATTAATTTTATTTCAGTTGTACAGGTACATTGTTATACAATCATAACAAAACTTCATGATAATGTAAATAAAGAAATAATCTACTAATAGTATATTAAAATAGTAAATATGTATTAATTTGAAAGTATAAGAAGTTTTAACAATAATAATTATAATGAAAGTATAACAATTTAAGGGTAAATCCTGATGCATTAAATTATTAAGATAAATTAATAAGATAAAATATGTTAATTACTTGGCTTATATAAACTTTGTGTAGCCTCCAAGCTTTTCCAAGCATCAGCACTGTAACATCACTTCCTTTTTCTTCTTGAAATAAGGTTTTGTAAATATACTGAGCTGTGGTAAGTAACTTTCTCCTACAAGGACAACATTTGTAATAAATAATATATAAAATCTCTTAATAATATATTAGTACTATGGATAAATAAAAATAACTTCATTCATAATAATTTCTAATATATCTGTAAATAGAATTAGATAAAAGAAGATTCTTAGTATGATGTCATGGGTATAAATAAGGAGTGTTACCTCATTCTAGCATGTGCTAAATGTTTTCTAAATGCAGTCATACAGCTGCTGTCCTTTATATATTATTGATAATACAGTAACAAAAATACCAAAAAAATATAGAAAAAAAGCATATTCGTCATGCTCATTATGAATTATATTTTTAAAATAGCTTCTTTTTATTAGGTATATATATACCTTTTTGGTGTTTGCATCGTCTTCTCAATAAACTTCGTTTCAGACTCCAGATTATCTTCTTCAATGCACTTTCTTTTTCTGCTCCGGTAAACGGAATTCACCGCGCTATTCGATACTGATAACAATTTACTCGCGTAACTACCCATCTTTACTACGTCTATTTTTAATAACACCAAAAAAGAACTTTTGAATGACGAAAAATTGATAGCACCTTCTTTAGCACCTTATAAAATAAAAATACGTCACAGCGATGAGGTTAATTGCTATGCCTCCTTGGCAACATCTTTACTTACGAGCGTGTTTGCGAGGTTAAATATAAAGAAAATGCCTATGGCAGAATCAAGATTCGTGACAAAAATCTAACAGAGATGTTTGAAGTTCTTACGAATATTGCTCTGACGCGCAGCACCACAACATAAACATTATCCGTGCTTGCACTTGCAGCGTTGCAGCAGCAGGCCTACCCTATCCTATCCTATACCATTACCAGCTACCAGCCGCCTTTACTACTAGATACTAACTTATAGATGTATATTTACATCAGGAAAATGTACAGGCGTAGGCTTGCTGTTTATCGTTTAAGTATTTACAACGAAGACAGACGTTGGTTTTTATAAACCCCCCTCTACCATGTAACAGCAGCTGTTTTTCTGAACGTTCATCATGCTTCTGTTCATGTTTCTGATGCCTTAATTGTAATTCTGATTTTGATACCTTTTCTGATACCTGCAGGATCGAAGGATGCCTGCAATCGGACAAACCGCAGCCATATTGCTCATTTTTTTCTGCATAAAATGGAAATAGTATATTATATATGATAATTTTAAATTGGTTGGTATGTTTGTTATTTATCTGTCTCTATCTAACTAATATTTACACTCATTCTCTCTCTTTGTTACTTCCAAATTGTACAGATATTTTCATGGCCAATCAGAACCGAGAGTCAAAAAAACGCTTGATCTAGCCATCTGGCTCTGTGACATAATACGACTACATTCGACGTGTCACGAAACCGTATTTTATCATGTCCTTTTACACTCCTTTTATAACCGCGAAATATAATTATGTAATAAAAAAATAGCAAAAACGGTCAAGAATGAGTATTCTATACCTATAGGAAATATGTATTTTTATATTAATTTATAAACAAATATAAAATTGAATCATTTGATAGCGCGTAGGACACGGACAATAAAAATAGATATTATTCATGCAGAATCGATATATATGGGCATTCCGTTCAAATAAATATTTTAACTATATTTTGTAAATCAGTTCGCTCGCCAACAAACCTGCATGCGCATAGCTGAATTATCTAGACAGCGCACATTTATGAACACCCGTCAACAGATGTTCGCTAGACCGAGAAATCCCCGCACTTAAGCGACGCTGTATGGGAGCAGCTGCAGCATACACCACGAGCAAGGGATAAAGACGTGGGATTATATTCGGGGTGAGAAATTGCGATGTATGCGGGGGTGTACGTGGAAAAGTTTTTGCGCGATACAGACACTTCGCATTTGGCAGCCGCTAAGTTTTTACGGTTCTTGAATAAAGCTAGCGTTTTAAATTAATATCGTTTTCTTATTTGTATTTACATTCACCTTTTCTTAAATAAGTAGTTTTACTGAATCTTGATATATTTAAATAATATAATATAATAACTTTAATTAATATTTTAATATATATACATTCTTCCTCTTTTATTCATTTTTACGGAAACATTACATTTAATTTCGACTAGCACATTTTTCGCGCGCTATAGTTTATCTTTTCACAGGATAAAGACATCACAACTCAACAGTTGTCGACTGCTGTCGATACTTATCGATACATTATTGGCACTATTGTTATATTAAAGTCACGTAACAAAAGGAAGCAACTATGAATTTAATTTTAATATCATAAAAACGTCTTAATTTTCTTCATATTCTCCAACAAAAAATATAGATAAATTAATAAACGTTTGTGTGGCACTTTTATTTTTTATTTTGCAATACTTTTAAATAACAAACAATAGTTTTGATTTTGCTCATTAATTTATTGGTCGGTTAAATTATTTTATTTAGTACGAGAAGTATGAATGTGGTACATATGCATGTTAATATTGATAACGATATACCGATTATATGTCTATGCCTTTATTGTATCACGTACATACTTTAAATGAGATAACAAATTTTAAATTAATAAATATTTTTTATTGGTCTTACAGTCCAATCAATTCAATCTAAAAATAAAATAAAAATAAAAATAAAAAATAAAAATAAAAAATAAAAAAAAATAAAAATAAAAATAAAATTAAAAATTAAATTAAAATTATAATGACAGTCAGACTGTCCTTGTTTACATTCACCCCCGTAGACTGTCCCCAACACCCTTACCTAATTGAAGACTTGTCCAACGTTTCGAGCTCGCTACGGCTCCTCATCGGGGACTCAATGAGTCAGTCAGTCCCTCACTCAGTCCCCGATGAGGAGCCGTAGCGAGCTCGAAACGTTGGACAAGTCTTCAATTAAGTAAGGGTTGGGGACAGTCTTCGGGGGTGAATGTAAACAAGGACAGTCTGACTGTCATTATAATTTTAATTTAATTTTTAATTTAATTTTTATTTTTAATTTTTATTTTATTTTTATTTTTATTTTTATTTTTTTTATTTTTTATTTTTATTTTTTATTTTTATTTTTATTTTATTTTTAGATTGAATTGATTGGACTGTAAGGCCAATAAAAAATATTTATTGATTTGTATATGGGCAGTCGACAAAAGTACAATTCAATTGTTTTATAACAAATTTTACTCCTCTCTCTCTCTCTCTCTCTCTCTCTCTCTCTCTCTCTCTCTCTCTCTTCCTTTCTTTCTTTAGATATGTTACGACCAGTACGGCCTGGTGCGACCATTGCGGCACAATCTTACGTCTCGCATAGTATCTGATAGTATATAATATTAAGACGCAAATTTAAATCCAAACTAAATCTGAAAATTAAATATCGAAATCTCAAATTTTGTATAAAATGATTCTATATTATCTTGATTCTGTTTTCTTAAAATAACGTAATTAACAAAGTGTTTATTTATTCTAATTTATTATAATTACTCTTTAAAAGTCGTAAAATCAAATAAAAATAGAAAATATGGTCTTTGCTTAAAATATATTCAATATAATATAAAAATATGACAATCAAGAAACATTTTTGTATATTCCGACATAATATCGATGAGATCAGATCAAGACGCGTATATATGTACATCGCTCCGTGTTGAGTTGCTTCTTGCGCACTTTTGTTATTCAGTAGGATAGATAAAGAAAAGAAAAAGTTGCGTTTCAATCCAAACTAAAATCTTATTTATTAACATGATCCATTTGTTCTTAAGTGAACGGTTGGAGCAAACGATCCTTGAACACAGTTAGTTCAAATTTGAATTATTTTGCTGGCAACAAAACAACTGTTTAATTAGATTTATTTTCTTAACAATTCTAATACATATATTTTGTTTAGAAACACAAGTATTATATCAACAGTAAATGGCTGTTTTCTTATCACATTTAATTCTATTATTTTGCTCCGCTCTTTACGATTGTTCTTCATCTTAATATCATAAAATAAATTATATTTTGAGACTTTAGTAGTTTCAGATTAAAAAATTCAATAAAAATTAAATTAGTATTAACAGTTCTTTTAAAAGTGAAATCCTTTACAGCAAACTCCCTTGCCCTTAAAAATATTCTTTTAATGCAGACAATTACATGAATCATTTTTTGCACTCTTCATTCTGCTATAACATTCTTTTAAAACAAAATTTCAAACAACTTCCAAATTGTAATAATAAATGTAATAATTTCGTGTACTTATTCTATGTTTTTACATTTATTTCAATACTTTCAAGATCCATGATGGTAAAAGTTATAAAAAATACCCTCTGACTGTTGGTTGCACTACTAGAGGTCAATTCTTATAATTTTTTCTACATCAAAACATTAATGTTTGAATGTTATATAGCCGCAATATTTGCGGACTGGCGGTAGCGGATCCAAGAGGGATAGTTCACCCCATTCCGAAGTCTATAAGATACGAAAACAATGGTAATAAATCAAACGCATTTCATAATCGATTTTATTTCTTTCAGATTATCAAATGTAAATTCATAATGTATTAAGCTTATGTAAATTAAATTTTTTGATTAATTTTATAAATTATTTTTAAAGTGGATACCTGAGGTATATATTAACTTTTTAATATGATTATAGCAGTTCCTAGGTAAAAGAACGATATGTAAAGTGATCTCTCCGACTCAGAAATCTCGGATAAAGCAGCGTCGCGTGCATAAAGCATTCAGCGAATTGTGATGTTACACTAATATACAGCAGAAATGGAAATTTGTAGACATTCATTTTAAAATAATATTGTAATTAAAAATTAATTTGTATTCTACTATGATTAATGAATAATCAAAGTTATAATTACTGATATTATAGTTAATGTAAAAGATCACGAGCAAAATCTCGTTATAAGTCAAACACTATATATATATATATATATACACGAGGGTGGATTGATAAGTTTCCAGCCTGACCAAGAGATCGCGCCACTAGGCCTACCTTGAGGTGGTGTTCTATAGTACCATCCTTAGATAGCTTGTAGCTATAGTTTCAGTTCGATCGCCATGTTAGTTTAGGTTTGAGAGCACGCTGACCAAGACGCCTCTGTGTTTTTCGTAAAAATGGACAAGCTGGAAAATCGTGCTGTCATCAAATACTTTTAGTTGAAGGGGTTAACGCCGAAGGAAATTAAAAAAAAGGTGGACTCAACACTAGGAACATCCTCCCCATTATATTCAACCGTTAAGCAGTGGGTTACCGAGTTTAAAAAGGGTCGTGTGAGCAACTCTGATGAGCCTCGCTCAGGACGCTCCATTGAGGTCACAACTCCAGATATGATCGAAAAAATTCATCAAATAGTGCTGAAAGACCGCAGATTAAAAGTGCGTCAGATAGCTGAGACCTGTAAGATGTCATATGAACGTGTACAAAATATTTTGCATCAACATTTGTATATGGAAAAGCTCTGTGCGAGATGGGTGCCGCGTTTGCTAACAGTCGACCAAAAATCGATTCGAAAGAACATTTCCACCGCCAATTTGGCGTTGTATAAGCGTAATCCAGGAGAATTCTTGCGTCGATTCGTAACCGTTGACGAAACTTGGGTCCACCACTACACTCCTGAAACCAAACAACAGTCTAAACAGTGGATTGGACCAGGAGAACCAACTCCAAAGAAGGCAAAAACAATTTTTTCGGCGAACAAGGTTATGGCTACTGTTGTTTGGGATGCAAAAGGCATTATATACATTGATTACCTTGAAAAGGGTAAAACTATCACTAGTCAATACTACGTAGACTTATTGCAACGTTCGAGCCACGAAGTGAAAATTAAACGACCGCATCTGGCAAAGAAAAAAAATCTTGTTTCATCACGATAACGCACCAGTGCACACGTCAATCGTTGGGATGACTAAAATAACGATCTGAAGTTTGAATTGATGTGGCATCCTCCCTACTCTCCAGATCTAGCCCTGAGTGATTATTATCTGTTTCCTAACCTCAAAAAATGGCTTGGCGGTAAGACATTTGCGGTCAATGAAGAAGTAATCGAAGCTGTAAATGAGTATTTTGAGCAGCTTGACGAATCAGTCTATAGAGATGGCATTACTAGACTAGAACACATCTATGAGAAACGTATCAGCCTTGGAGGAAATTATGTTGATAAATAAAAAAAAATTCTTAAAAACGTTGTTTTTGGTCAGGCCAGAAACTTATCAATCCACCCTCGTATATATGCATGATTAGTGCTGTAATGGAAAAACCGAAGAATTTTCCTTAAAATAGCTTGTGTACGGTTTCACATATAAAGTAAGTATTCATATTTCAAATATAAATACTTACTATGGGAAAATTTTTAAATTTTTGAAAGAGGTTCACAGATCATATTTTCTAAAAGTATTGATCCGTCCTGTAACGAAATCTTCCCAATATGTTCTTTAAAAAGGCTATTTTACAGACTTGCATTGAAATAGGTCGTATTCTAACTTTGAGAAAATATTGAGAAGTTCGAAATCAGGTAACGTGTTCAGATTGCCAACTCGAATGGAGCTTATTATCCAAAAAAAATTCTTTAGAAAAGCTCTATATTTCTTGTAATACACCTGCCAGGCTATTTCATTAATATCGTTATACATTGCCAATTTTTAATATTTTCTTTTAATATTAATTTTATCTATCTGCAATAAAATGTTTTTAAATAAAATCGTATAATTTATTATTATAAAATTGCCTTTGCTGAAAAAGATAAAATGAAGCGTTTTCTTAGTTAAAGCAATTACAATTTTTTGAATAATTTTTCTATAATTTTGAATAAAAATTACGTCGCATAGTTATTCATGAAACTAGATTATTAACTATTTCAAATATTAATGAAAGAATATAAATAATTGCTTTATTTGATTTTTTCGGATTTAATTAATTATTGCTATTTAACATTAATTAAAAATTAGATTTGTCATATATAACATATAAACTAAATATAAACGAAAACATATAAACATATAAACTAAATAACATATAAAATCATAATAGAGTGATGATTATGAAACACGTTGTCAGGTGATACTACTGCTTCATGTTCACTGAATTAAAATATTATACACCCTGTATGAGCTCTAAAAGTTTTTCTAAATACTTGTATTTTGATTGATTTAATGATTTTGAATAAATGTATATATTTTCAAATCTAAGACAATTCGAATGAGTTATAAGAGTCAATATGCAAGAATCAAATAAGCTATGGGTTTTTTCACAATTGGAAGATCCACAAATCACTGCTCGTATACTATCCGGTAGTAAATCTTGATGCTGTTTACTTTTTTTTCTACTCTGTAAAAGAGTTCGAATTTATGACTAGTAATTTTATCGAATACTTTTTGAATTCCATGTTTGCACATCACGGTTTTAACTGAAAATGTGAGAGTAGAGTATAAATAGCATGCGTATATATAAATTGAAGTATTATCATTTTAACTTTCGATACAGAACGATCGAGATCATCAGCGAGAAGGTATTGGAGTATTTAATAAGATAGGTATCTTATGAAGTGAGTAAGTAGTCACTTACCTATTGAACTGCATTTACCAGCTTATCAATACTGTTGTCCCGGACAAAATTAAAAAAATGTGTAGCTCGTGGTGATCCTGACATAAATTCTCTTGATTTTACTTGCAACGATCAAGACACAGCATATTCCAATATTGTTAACGATATGCAAGCTACGCACGCTGCGGATCAAATTCTCGCAGACAAAGCTTGCTTGTGTCTTAAATCAAAGGAGACATGTATCGTTGAAAAGGCTACTGCACTTGCAGTTTATAATGCAAGGAAACTTAAATTAAACTTATAATGGGATTGAAAAAAAAATAAAAAAGGAAAATTACCTGGTTACCTGAAAAAAAGATTAAAGTTTCATCGTCATTCTCGTTAGAAGCAGCTCTCAATCACAAGTCAGCAGTCAAAGTATTTGCACCTAAAAACATTCAATTCCTAAAATGTATAGGTATTAAAGTCATCACTCCTGGTGAAAAATAAATTGTATTTTTTTCAATTGTATATTTTTCTCCTGTTGCATTTGATAATTCACTTGTGCATTACGAGGTTCGCGTTCAGCAACGATACACAAGAACTAATTTGAATAACAGTGATGAAATTCATATATCTATTCAATATCAAGACTTCTGTCTTCTACCTTCACGAAGTTCGCTACGAGTATGCGGTAAGCTTACTAAAAATTATGCTACAGCGTTGTAAAATACGAAATTTGTAAACAACGAAATTTGTCACTTAGTTAAGGATATTCGATATGAATTAAATGCAATAAAAATTGATAGGTGTAAAAATACTTGCATTACAAGCCTTATGAAAAGTTGAGTTTCTTTAAGTCCAAATCAAAGTTTAATAATCGAAAATGCAGGGTGGTCCAATATAGAAGAATTCAATACAGTCACCGATAATTTAAGCTATTTTGATGCATCCCTTTCCCTTAACATGATTTTCGGTTTCGCTGAAAATTTCCGTAAAATTATAATTACTGCAAAGTATGAACTTGTTCTCGTCAGATCACGCAATGATTTAAACACTATTGTGCAAAGAGCAACACTGAGATCAACTTATAACGCACGACCATATAAAAATTTCAAAATAGAAATTACAAAGGTTGAATGATGGATGCCATACATCGTAGTATCAGATGAATACAAACTTTGACTACTAAGACAGTTGGAGAAAAATCATCAAATCTCTATACTTTTTTCGTACTTGGGAGCTCTACGAATATCCATTTCTTCCCGGTACATCCAAGCACGTGTGGACAGTGAAAACGACGAATCAACTGGATAAACCGCGATTCGTCCTTCTGGGACGTCAAACAAATAGAAAAGGACAAAGAGATACAAATTCCAGTTGCTTTGACTATTATGATATCAATAATGAGAAACTTTTTCTTAATTCTCAATACAATAATCCGTACGGAAATTTAAATATTGATATTACTAAAAATCAATATTCTATATTGTATGGTATGTATATGGTATGGTATGGTATGCATACAAATTTTTTAAATGTCTACTAATACAAGGAGTCTCAGGCTATATTAAAGAAAACAGATTTCCAAGATCAAATGCCACTTATGGTTATTAATTGTTCAAGGTAAAACGAGTCTCAAAAGTGCGTCGATTGATGTACGCCTAGAATTTGAATAAAAAAATAATTTTCCACCAAATACGCCAACTTACTGCTTAATTTTGCATGATCGAATTGTCCAATTTTATGCTATGAGTGACGACGTTCAGAAGTTTTAAAGAGGTTGAAATAAGATAATATATAAGTAAAATTTTTTGTAAAAAGCTGACAATCAAGATGAAGTATGTCGTTGATATGCAAGGCTTCTAGTAGGGTGACAATGAATTTCTAGTTAAAGAACTTGTTATTTTACCACTCAAAGGCAATTCAGAAACTATAGTATTTTTGCAGATCATATCAGAGTGTAAAATAAGTGGCTTGAAATGAATTATCATGGGATTTCATGTGATTCAGGACAGTTTTGCTATAATCAAATTATCAATATACTTTATGAAAATTTACCCAAAGCAACTAAAATTCTCACAGGTGGAGAAATAAAAAGATAATGGCTAGCTAGATTTAAAAGATACGATTTTATCATTTAGAGCAAAGGACTAGTAACTTGGTGATCCGAGTTCAAATCCCGGTTTCGGCCGATTAAGACAAGCATCGCTGTAATAATTTACATGTTCTTTATTTGCAAACACATCGTAGACCTCCGGCGCTGATTAGCACTGGTATTTGGAAGCATAAATAGAGCGACGTGAAATAACATTAAAAAAAAAACGATTACAAAATCGTCTTCCTTGAACTGATGTAAATACATCCATGCATGTGAATACCAACGGGATCATTGTAAGTGCGTGCGTGCATATTATTATAATATAACTTGGTGAATAGGATAATATAAAAATTATCAATGTAATGAGCAATGGTAAATGCATAATATATATTACATTGTCAAATATCTCCCTTCCGCCTTTTTGTCTTATGAATTTCACGGCTATGTACAAAGCGCTACAGAGCTCGTATCTGGCAATACTATACATCATTGGAAAAGTCTTGACATAACGTACAAAACGACTTAAAATGCTAGTTGGGAACTGTACTTTAAAATGGCATTCGTCGCTTTTGGAGATAAAATTCTTGGTAATCTATATGAACATACAAGCTATTATGTGTTTTAAGAAAATAAAAGTTGGTAGATCTGATTAAACATAGCAATGTGGTATCATTTTTGCCTGAAAGTATACATAATACTCTAGAAAACAATGTCACTTAATACTACTGCAATAATAATTACAAATAATGAATAGGATCATTTCAATCTAGTCCAATATATTCTTTCATAGCAGAACGTAAAACGAACACTTTTATTGAGCGAATAAAAGAATTATCCCAAATATATCTAGACCTGGAACGTAATCAATATCATCAGGGTGTATCTCGATAATCTCCTAATTAGAATCTATTTCACATTCTAATTCAGACTCTCCACTACTATTAGCGATTTTTATAATTAGCAAATTCAAACAATGACAATTGAAAATTATGTAGATTACTTTAGCTACAACAGCTACATGATGAATATAAGTAGTCGGCTCACTCTGACTTATAATTTCCACTGAATTTTTTTACTTGTGAGTATTTTGGTAGTGGATAATCTCGACCTAGCGCTCATGTACAGACCACGTACATATCCAATTTAAGTTTGAGTAAAACATTCGAAAATGTAATTATCTAATATATCGGATATTTTTTTTCAACATTCCACCTGAATATCTCAGAAATCTGAGCGCGTATTGAAAATCGGCGAAATACGTATTCCATGAATTTGACGGTGGTGAAAACTACCCAAAGTGGGCAAACTGACAATATTAGAGTCAACATGATTTTTTTTAATGAAATATTATTTTTTATTTTCACAACGTGTTGTACGCGGAAAAAAAAGAATGAATTATTGTTTCCGGAATTTCTGAGATATTAAGTTGGAAATTTTGCAAAACACCACAATTTACGTTCGAATGTTATCGTACTAATAACTCGAAATTTTAGGAGGGGAGAACAATTTTTCCTCTATAAGTTAATTTTTTCCGCCCAGAACATGTTGCGAAAATAAAAAATTAGATTTCCTTTCAAAAAAATCCAGTTGACCCTAATATGGGTAGTGTGCCCACTTTGGGTAAAAAACTAGTTATATAGTTTTTTGACCTCCTCATTCATGGAATATTCATGGAAAATTCATGGAATACGTATTTCGCCGATTTTGAATTCACGCCATGATTTGTGAGATATTCAGATGGAAAATTAAAAAAAACACCCGGTATAGATCCGACATATTACTTCCGCTATTTGGAATTTTTATTTTTATGACGGAATCGAGTTCAGAGACCTAAATAACCTAAGGACCCACTTAGTTGTACTTGATTAATGAAAAAACATATGATGCCTGTAGGCATCATCCCGGCCCTCTAAGGATTAATCCGATAAAAATTGACAGAGTTACCACCATTAAAAAATGGTAATTTTTCGATGAATAATTTTGTTGCGGAGTATATATATGTATATATCATATAATACCAGATCATATCATATCACCATCAACTTCATACTCATATTAATCTATAAAGGCAAAGCATGTTTTTGTTTGTACACGATAAACAAAAAAAAAGAACCAATTACTCTGAAATTCGAAATATGTATTGTCTATTATCTTCGGAGTAATATAAGTAACATAAAATACTATTTGTCAAACTGAACATAAAAAAATGATAAATAAGAAGAGTTACTTTAACAATAATTCCCACACTACGTATATATATCGTCGATTCCGTATAAAAAAGCGATATCTGAGCGTCCACTTCAAAAAGCGATTATTTCACAACCATTTTTTCCTTCAATTTCAGTGTGCCCCAATACATAATATTCGTGATATTTAATTTAAAATACGAAAACATACAAAATATAAATACATCTTACATACGGCTTCTACAAGGTAATATTGCAATTTCGTGTTTGGACGGTAGAATATTATGTGCAGGTGTCTTGGGACGACTTCTACGGGAAGCTTTGTCTTTGTATTATCGAATGCGATGTCCAGGTGTGTCCGGACGACGTCTACGGGAAATTTCATGTACGTACAGTAAAATACAATGTCCAGGTATATCGGGTCAAGGTCTTTTGGGATTACTTTTACGAGAAGTTTCGTGCTCGGACATTAAAATAAGATATACAGGTATGCCGAAGCAAGTTCTATAAGGAGCTTCGTTTTCGGAGGTAAAATACGATGTCCAGGTGTCCCCGAACGACTTTTACAGGAAGTTTCATGTTGGCTCGTTACGATACGATGTGTAAATATGTCGGAACGGCTTTTACGGGGAGATTCAGATTCTATTATTCAAACACCAATCTCCTCATAGAAGTCATCCTGATACACCTGGACATCGTATTCTATCGCCCGATCAAGAAAATATATTTCTCCATAGAAGCCGTAAGATTGATAGGAAGTAATAAGATTGTTGATATGCGTATATATATATTTTAAATAATTAAATACTACAAATATTTACTTACTAGTACTAAATATTATTATACTTTTTTGAAGCGGACGTCGAGATAGCAGCTTTTTATACAGTAGTGATGGTAGGAAAATTATCTATAAAAATATAGATTTACACAATTGATTAATTATTAATTTATCAATTCAAAATTTATATAATATAGAAATTTGAGTAAATTAAAACTAAAAAGCTATAAGTACTCATTTCATCTAAAAAAGTTCAATGGTTTTGATGTATTAAGAAGGGAATTATAAATGTTATTATAGTAATATTTGAAATATATTCATTGAGTAAAATTGTTTATATTGTACAAAAACGGTAATGCTGTTATAGATTATCTATGATTCAATTTATACATGAAAAATAATTTTAATAAATGTTGACAGCAAACAATACAGGATGAATTATATTTTGATAATAAATTTTTAATTTTTAAAATTTAAAAGATTTGATTATGTAAAAGAACTTTTATTAAATTAGAATGTTACACTATTTACATAGTTGGACATACAACTGTACATTTTTAATTCATTACTTTACTTTTGCTCTTGTATATCCAGTAATCTGGACTCTAACTTTTATTCACATTAATTTTACTCATATTAATCGCGCTTAGATTTAGAACTTTTGTGATGCTTACTATTAGTTGTACTGTCACAAGAACTTTCTCTTTTTCTTTTATGATGTTTTTTATGTTTTTTATAACTTTTCCGATCTTCAGAATCATGTCTTGGTTTTTTATTATGTTTCTTATCTTTAGCTTTATGTTTTTTAGGATTATTTGAATCAGTCAAATCATAATTCTGATTATTCGACTCAACTTTATCAATACTTTTAGTATTAGAAAATTCATGTCTATCGTATTTTTTGTCACGCTTCCTGTCATGGGAATCATATTTATCACAGTTCTCGTGATAATCTCTTGAATAATGTCTAGAAAAACTTTGATTTTCTTGTTCTTTACCTGATCTATTCAAGCTAGAATATTTATAATCAGAAAAATATTTGCTTTTTGTATTATAATCTTTATCATAAAGACTTTTAGAAGATTGAGATTTATGATAATATTTGGTATCATAATTATCATCATAGTCATGAGAAGGAATATCTTTTTCAAAGTATTTTGTATTGTCTTGCTTCGATTGAGTATAAGAACATTCACCAACTTTTTGCGGTAATTCTTTCACTTCATTTTTATAAGTTTTTAAACAGTTTTCTTCGGTATCATCATTAATAGCAATTCCAAATTTTTCTGATATATGTTCTTTATACATTTCCATTTGTTGTTCAATAATTTCTTTTAAAATTTCTGTTTGAGATTTTTTATTAGTGTGGACTCCTCGATGTTTGGCTCTTCGTCTTTTTAAATTTCGTTCTTGCGCTAAAAGTTCAATAATAGGTGTACTTTTTACATCTGTCTTCCTATAATAATAAAATTTAAAATAATTGTTAATAATGATAAAACTAATATATTATAAAAATATATGATTTACTTTATGTATAAACTTACTCTGCTTTATTCATATCTGCAATGTCCTGACCCATATCAGGTGCTACAGTATTGGCAAGCACGTATTCATATAATACCTTCTTTTCATCACGACTAAAATCACAAGTAAGTCTATCCGAAGTTTGAGGAATTAATTTTTCATCAATACCTATTATTACCACAAAAGTTGTAACAATTCAAAAAATAATTTACATAAAATTAATTCATAAAATGAAATATAAACAATTTTCAACAAATTTGTATAAATTTTAATGAATTGTTAATTAATTTAATAAAGGATATGAAAAAAAGGATATATAAAACCCATGGTGTTAAATAACATTGATAATTTTCTGTAAAAAATCACATCTTTTCAATTATAAAGAATTTAAGAATTTTTTTTCTAATAAAATTAAAAAAATATAAACAAACCTATATTTAATTCAGGATTCCTTTCTTTTGCTAATTGTAAAACTTTATGTTGAAGTTGCATATCTGAAATAATTCATAAAATTAAGGTACATTGTTTTTATTAGAATATATTATATTTTTTATCTTTCTGAAAATTCTAGTTCTAAAATAGCTACATAAAATACTAAAATAATAAGATACTTCATAATACAATAAAAATAAACTTTTACAAACATTAAATAAAATCAAATAATGCATAAAATAATTATAGTATGATATTATGAAGAAACAATAGTGAGGACAATGTATATTTTATAAAGTTCATATGTAAGTTTAATTTAATATAAATTTGAATATCTAGTAGCACATTAATAACCTCTATAAATCAAATGTGACTTACCAAATTTTATACTTGAAGGATGTCCAGGTGGAAGAGATGGTTCTGGAAGAGGTTTACATTCTTTTGTATATCCAAGAGCTTTCCATTCACATGAAATAAGATGCTTTTCTATAGTTCTTTCAGGCACTCTGTGACCTTCATTAAAAGGACAAGTAATATGAGGTTCTTTCTAAAAATTTTAAAATAAATTATTATTTTTCCTAAATATTAGAAACTTATTTAAATTATTGTACTAATTACAGTTTTATTTATTATTTGATTTAAATTTAAGCCCAGGTCAGAACATGCTTTTTGTAAAAGAATGTCAGTATCTTGTATAAATTTTTCTAATTCTTGACAATATTTTTCTTTTTCTGACATTGGAATTTGAATTTTCTCTGACATATTGTTATTTACTTTATACTAATGCAAAAATGATGTATTTATTAAAAAATTAATATTTAAAATTAGATGATTGCACAGGTGATTGTAGAATTTGAATTTGATCACATTGATTTTTTATAGTTAATCTAAATATTTTAAATATATAAACCTATATGCAGAAATTATAATTTTATTCAATCTATTACTTTTTTTTTTTATTTTGCAGCAATTGAAAAGTATGAACAAAAAATTTAGTGATTCAAAAAATAAGAGTTAAAGATATATATTGCTTACTACAGAAAACACCGTGCGCAGTTGACTAGAGCGTCACATACATAAGCAAATCTGTAAGTTTTCATTCTAAATAGGCGATACTAGCGGTGAAGAGATGAACTAAAAATGGCAGCAATGGGCGTTACGGAAGTACGCAAAGGTATTGTATCATGAACAAAATTTTAGAATTCTTTTAAAAAATTTGAAAATTTCCGAAATACGTCAAAGTGAAGCATAAAAAATGTTATAAAAGAGTTAACACTGTAAAAAAGTATCCTGGAATTATCTCCACATCATCGAAAGGGTTTTACAATGGGAATTTGCTGTAAAAAACTTCACTTTTTATAGAAATGTTACTAATTTAAGTTTTCATTTTATGTCTGAATCTGTAGCTGCTAAAATTTATTTTGTGACATTGAAATGATAAACAATCATAAACAAAAGACCAAGATAATAAAAATTAAATACGATAAGAAAACAATTATTTCTAGTTGTAATAATAGTTATATTTCTAAACAAAAGACATGTTTAACGATTATTAAGAGAAAAATAAAAAATCAATATATTTAAAAAATTGTTTTTATTTAATTTCTTTTTTTATTAGTGTGTTTGATTAAAATGTAAAGAAAACAATTATATTATATTTATTCTGTTTTTTATATGTATAGTCATATAATACAGTACAAATTTAAATAAATATTTTAAGTAGAGACACCTACTTTTTACTATAAAAAAAACTAGTTAACTTTACGTTCACGCTATACTATAGAAGCACCAATGGTTGCCATTTTCGTTTTGACGCAGAAAAGCCCTTATAGATACAATGAACTTTTATTTTCTATATAGAACAACTCTAAGAATTTTATCTCTATATTTTGGAAGGTAGAGAGGAGTGAAAACTCCACTAAAATCATTTCAAATTACCCGGCATGACTTCGGGACAAAATTGACCGCATGGCGGCGACACCCTGTGAGGTTGCTCATTCAAATTCATGTATTTGAAGAAGAGAGAGTGGGAGTATACAATAAACATGGAGAGATAGGTAGGTTAAATCTCTGCACTTCTACTTTTGTTTC
Organism: Sycobia sp. Sy_11; assembly: GCA_018907035.1. Taxonomy (NCBI): domain Eukaryota; kingdom Metazoa; phylum Arthropoda; class Insecta; order Hymenoptera; family Epichrysomallidae; genus Sycobia; species Sycobia sp. Sy_11. The sequence goes on from JACCIC010000249.1 coordinate 682,026, forward strand.
TTTTCTTTCCCTTCTTCGCTTTGGCTTTTGCTTTCTCTCTCTGTTGCACGCAGAACCATCGAGGGATTTCGAAGACAGCGACATCTACCGAACAAATCAGAACTATCATCTCCGGCTAATTGTTTAGAAGCTTTTCCCATGTAAAGTGAGCGGAGTTTCCACTCCTTCTCTCTACCCTCCAATGGAGGGCCACGATACTTTCTACCCTATACTCGATCTTTTATTTCAGTACTATAGTCCCTAGTTGTGCTTCTGCCTGATATACCGGTTTAATGTAGAAAAATTAATTTTTTTGTTATTTATTGATATTTGGGATGAAATTTAGTAACTTCTGAAGAGAGTGCATATTAATGTAGTAAAAGTAAATTTTTTAAATATTATTCTTATGTCATAATATTTAATCATTTTCGAATTATAAGCTTTTGAAAAGAGTAATATTTGCAATAGAGCACACAAATTTTTTTCTGCAGCTGCGAGGGTGCAATTAATAAATCGACTATTTTCGAAGGATGTAATTAGAGATCTATCTAGTAGTACTTGTTTCACAATTCATATTTACGTTAGCTGTTTAAGGGGAATCAGACAGCCTGCTGGTGCTGATGCGTGAGATGCCCATATGAGCGGGCCATCAGCGGGCCGCGGTCTTCGGTGGATTAGAGGCTACATCAGAAGTATTCTGTGCAGCTCTCAAAATGGCCACGTCGGACTCTAAGGCACCGTTAAGGACGGTGAAGAGAGTCCAATTCGGCATTCTCTCACCGGATGAAATAGTGAGTTCCTCGCCATTTATAGTGTTCCATGATCTTAGCTAATTATTTTCACTCGGCGAGTTCGCGGATGAATTATTTGATGAAAGTCGTTTGGATGCAGGAGGCCATCGTGATGGTGGCGGGTGGCGTCTTGGCAATGGCATAGCATACCTGATGATGTGCACGCGAACATTACTTTTCTATAAAACCTGAATATGTTTATCAAAAATATGGGATCTGGTCTGACCTTAAACTTTCAGCAAAATTTTGTGTTTCTAAGTTGTTTTTGTAGTAATTTGCGACTTTAATTTATGATGAAAATGGATGCTGTTCTGATTTTTTTTCTTTTGACGCGACTGTTGCTGCTGTCTTTTCATACTATTGCATTTACGTATTTTATATATTTATCGATTATTATTTTACCGACACTTAATTTTTTTTCCTTGATAAACCTTTTAGGCACTGATTTTATACAATAAAAGTGAAATGTGTTTTTTCTAATTAATGTAATTTTTTATCTAAATTATTTTGAGAATATTGAAAATTATTTTATTCATATATTTATCTAATTTTACTTGAAATTAAGTATCTACTAAAAAAGTAATTAAAATAAATACCAAGTAATAAGTAATCAAAATGTTACAGTTTTCATAATTTCAAAAAGTTCTATAATTATAAAATAAATTTTCTAAGTACATAAAATTATTAATTATAGAGTATAATATTTCAATTTATATATTTATGTTAGATTTGTATAGAATTTATGTTTTATAACTTCATAATTTTAGTGAAGGAAGTATTTAATGTTCATATATTGTATCTAAATATTTAATATATGTAAAATTGAATGGTAATTAAAGTTTATAATAAGTTACATAACGAACTATGTCATATTTGTATAATTTTGTAGCTTTTTAAATTTTAATCTTATTTCTTGAATGTATATTTATTTAGTGTGCTAAGTCAAATTTATGCTCAGAAAATTGTGTTTCTTTAATTCTTAATTAATGAAAATTTATCCTTGCAATTTATTTTTATTTGAAAGCATAAATATTTAAAATCTTCTTTACTTGTATAATATTGATAATAATTAATATATAAATCAATCAAAAATCTAATTATTAATTGACCTATCTTTATTTAGTAACCTATTTTAATATTATTAGTATAATTTTATTATTGCCAAACGAAAGATTTTAAATTAAGCTTGTTATTTATTAATAAGTTAGTGTTAAAAATAATATTAATATCAATATTTTATAATTAATATTCATAAATTAAATTATTTAAATTACCTTTATATGTTAATGATTATTAAAAGAGTAATCTAATGCCAATTTAGTTAATTGTATATGTAATAATAAAAAATGTATGATCATGTTTTTTCTATCTAAAATAAAGTATAATATTAAAAATGTACCATGGGAACATTTGAGAAATATATATTGTAAGAAAATCTATGTATAATTAAATATAAATACAAGTTCGAATGCATCCTTAATGGCACAAATTTGTTGATTTTAGAGTTATTTCTATTACTAATTTGTCAAATGATTGAGTAAAAATATCAATATTTAATCATGTACAAATATATTGTTAAAATTGTAAACACTATAAATTCCATTTAAAAATAACTATTTTTTATTATTTTTAGCGTCGTATGTCTGTTACTGAAGGTGGCATACGATATGCTGAAACTATGGAGGGTGGACGCCCAAAGCTTGGTGGTCTTATGGATCCTAGACAAGGTGTTATTGATAGAAATTCACGATGTCAAACTTGTGCAGGTAATATGACAGAATGTCCTGGACATTTTGGACATATTGATTTAGCAAAACCAGTATTTCACTGTGGATTTATCACAAAAACAATAAAAATTCTTAGATGTGTATGCTTCTTTTGCTCCAAGTTACTAGTTAGTCCAGTAAGTATATTTCAATTTGATTTTTTTTGTGTTATAAAATATGTTTAAAAATATTAATTTCTTTTTGTATAAAATTGATTACATTGATTTTTAATTTTTAAATAATATTTTTTCAATGATGGATAATGACTTACTCCCATTGCCTATATTTAATGTATTATAAAAAGCCTGCTAAGTCTGTTAAAATAATATAAACAAATAAAAACAAATTTAAAGAATTCTTTTTATTATAATTAAAACTTATGAGAGTATAAGGATACAAAAAGTATTTAATAATAATGCATTGTCACTAAAATACGTACTTTGTTTTATTAATTAATTGTATTTGATTAAAAATACTATTTTACTAATTATCATTGTTCAAATACTATAAAAAAATTTTTAATTTAATTTTTATAAATTTTACTAAATAAGACAACCATTATGAAATGACTTTTAAAAAGGACATATATTTAATTTATTGTAACTTAATCCTTACTTAAACCGTTTTTGTATAATCAAATTTCTAATATATGGGAATCTATTTTATAGCACAATCCTAAAATTAAGGAAATAGTTATGAAAACAAAAGGTCAGCCTCGTAAGCGTTTAACGTTTGTGTATGATCTCTGCAAAAGTAAAAATATTTGTGAGGGAGGTGATGAGATGGATATTACCAAAGATGGTCAGGAACCAGATCCTAATAAAAAACCAGGACATGGTGGTTGTGGTCGTTATCAACCAAATCTAAGAAGATCAGGACTTGATGTTACTGCAGAGTGGAAAAATGTTAATGAGGATTCACAAGAAAAGAAAATCATTTTAACTGCTGAACGTGCTTGGGAAATTTTAAAACATATAATAGATGAAGAATCTTTTATTCTTGGAATGGATCCTAAATTTGCACGACCTGATTGGATGATTATTACAGTACTACCAGTTCCACCACTTGCAGTACGACCAGCTGTAGTCATGTATGGTTCGGCAAAAAATCAGGATGACTTAACTCATAAACTTTCTGATATCATCAAATCTAACAATGAACTCCAAAGGAATGAACAATCTGGAGCAGCTGCACATATTATATCTGAGAATATTAAGATGCTTCAATTCCATGTGGCAACACTAGTTGATAATGATATGCCTGGTATGCCAAAAGCCATGCAAAAATCTGGAAAACCGCTGAAAGCTATTAAAGCAAGATTAAAAGGCAAGGAAGGTCGTATTCGGGGTAATCTGATGGGTAAAAGAGTAGATTTTTCTGCTCGTACTGTTATTACACCAGATCCAAATTTACGAATTGATCAAGTTGGGGTACCACGCAGTATTGCTCAAAATCTCACATTCCCTGAAATCGTAACACCATTTAATATTGACAAGATGCAAGAATTGGTACGCAGAGGAAATACGCGTTATCCTGGTGCTAAGTATATCGTCCGTGATAATGGAGATCGTATTGATTTGAGATTTCACCCAAAACCATCAGATCTTCATTTACAATGCGGATATAAGGTTGAAAGACATATTCGAGATGGTGATTTAGTAATTTTCAATCGTCAACCAACTCTACATAAAATGAGTATGATGGGTCATAGAGTAAAAGTTTTGCCATGGAGTACTTTTCGTATGAACTTGAGTTGCACCTCTCCATATAATGCTGATTTTGATGGAGATGAAATGAATTTACATGTACCCCAATCCATGGAGACACGTGCAGAAGTTGAAAATATTCATGTAACTCCTAGGCAAATTATTACTCCACAGGCTAACAAACCTGTCATGGGTATGTAATATTTTCTACAAAAATATCTAATACTTAAAATAGTACTTTAAATACAGTATAATTATTGAGTATCCATATTATTTTTAATAATTTAGATGATCAAGTATTAACATTTTTAAATGTCAATCACATTAATCACATTTTTTAATTATATATTTTATTTATTTACAGGTATTGTACAGGACACATTAACAGCAGTTAGAAAAATGACAAAGAGGGATGTTTTCATTGAAAAAGAACAAATGATGAATATTCTTATGTTTTTACCAAGTTGGGATGGTAAAATGCCACAGCCATGTATTTTAAAACCAAAGCCTTTGTGGACTGGTAAACAGATATTTTCATTGATCATTCCTGGAAATGTAAATATGATACGCACACACAGTACACATCCAGATGATGAAGATGATGGTCCATATAAATGGATTTCTCCTGGAGACACAAAAGTTATGGTAGAACATGGGGAACTAATAATGGGTATTTTATGTAAAAAGACACTAGGGACTTCAGCAGGTTCTCTATTGCATATTTGTATGTTAGAATTAGGCCATGAAGTTTGCGGTAGATTTTATGGTAATATTCAGACTGTAATTAATAATTGGTTATTGCTGGAGGGTCACTCCATTGGTATTGGAGATACGATTGCTGATCCTCAGACATATATGGAGATTCAGAAAGCTATTAAAAAAGCCAAAGAAGATGTAATAGAGGTTATTCAAAAGGCTCATAATATGGAACTTGAACCAACACCTGGTAATACACTTAGGCAAACTTTCGAAAATCAAGTGAACAGAATTCTTAACGACGCTCGTGATAAAACTGGTGGATCTGCTAAGAAATCTTTGACTGAATACAACAATTTAAAAGCTATGGTAGTTTCAGGTTGGTAATATTGTTATGTTTTAAGCAATTCATTTTTAATAAATATGAGTGCTATATACTTAAGCCTTTAATTTAAGCCTTATACTTCTATGACTTATATTTGTTGGAAATACTATAAAAAAATAAACCAGTAAATAGTAAAAGGATAGAACATTCTCTGATCATATTATAAAACTTGAATTATTAAATGTATTGTTATTGTTTAAAATTTGTTAATACTGCAATATTGAAGTTTCATTGTGTATATGTAGATAAAAAATTTCATTCTTATTTTCTCTTACAGGATCAAAAGGATCTAACATTAATATCTCTCAGGTTATTGCCTGTGTAGGTCAACAGAATGTTGAAGGTAAACGTATTCCTTTTGGTTTCCGTAAACGTACTCTTCCCCACTTTATTAAGGATGATTATGGTCCTGAATCCAGAGGTTTTGTCGAAAATTCATATCTTGCCGGATTGACGCCTTCTGAATTCTATTTCCATGCTATGGGCGGCCGTGAAGGTCTCATTGATACAGCTGTAAAGACTGCGGAAACTGGATATATTCAACGTCGTCTTATAAAAGCTATGGAGTCTGTAATGGTGCATTATGATGGTACAGTGAGAAACTCTGTTGGGCAGCTTATTCAATTACGTTATGGTGAAGACGGTTTGTGCGGTGAAACTGTCGAATTTCAGAATCTACCGACGATAAAGTTAAGTAATAAGGCTTTCGAAAAAAAATTCAAGTTTGATCCAAGTAATGAGAGATATTTAAGACGAATCTTTAACGAGGACATCGTGCGTGAGATGATGGGTTCTGGTGATGTTATATCTGAATTAGGTAATATTTATTTTTTATTTTATTTTATAATGTTTCTTTTTTAGCTTTCAAAGAAATAAATATTGCTACAACTGAATGTACATAATAAATCATTGATAGACGAAATGAATGACTCATTTACCAAATAGATTAACATCTCTTAATAAATTATTAATTATATTTAAATTGTGATGTCATAGCTTCTATTTATTTATATTTAAAAAATCTATTGGAAGCTCTAAGAATAAACACTATAAAATTAAAAAATTCATTATAATAATTATACTGAATATTAACATCAAAAATAAGTGAAATTATTAAGTATAGATATAGTCAGATCAATATTTAAAATAAAAATCTAATTACTTAATTAAAAAATTTAAACTATTTATAATATGCTATAATTAAAGTTTTTATTACAAAATAGATCTTATAGTACTACTGAATTATCATTTTCAATAAATATTTTTTGTTTTTTCATTAAAAAACAAGAAAAAAAATTATATAAAAATTTATGTTAATGTTTTAAAAGATATTTAACTAAAAAATGTTTATTTTTTTTATTAGAACGTGAATGGGAACAGTTGAATAAAGACAGATCAGCACTTCGAGAAATCTTCCCTAGTGGCGAGTCGAAAGTTGTATTACCATGCAACTTACAGCGAATGATTTGGAATGTGCAAAAGATTTTCCACATCAACAAGCGAGCGCCGACAGATTTAAGCCCAATGCGCGTTATTCAAGGTGTAAAGGACCTTTTAGAAAAGTGTATAATCGTAGCTGGTGATGATCGATTAAGCAAACAGGCCAATGAGAACGCCACATTGCTTTTCCAGTGCCTAGTTCGGTCAACCCTTTGTACTAAGTGTGTTTCCGAAGAATTTAGATTATCAAGTGAAGCTTTCGAGTGGCTTATAGGAGAAATTGAAACTAGATTTCAACAAGCTCAATGTTCACCTGGTGAAATGGTTGGTGCTTTAGCTGCTCAATCTTTGGGAGAACCTGCAACACAAATGACGTTAAACACATTTCACTTCGCCGGAGTTTCTTCAAAGAATGTAACCCTTGGCGTGCCTAGATTAAAAGAAATCATTAATATTAGTAAGAAGCCTAAAGCTCCCTCTCTAACTGTTTTTCTCACAGGAGCTGCTGCAAGAGATGCTGAAAAAGCTAAAAATGTGCTGTGTCGTCTTGAGCATACAACACTGAAAAAGGTAACGGCTAATACTGCTATCTATTATGATCCAGATCCTCAGAATACTGTGATTTCGGAAGATCAAGAATTTGTAAATGTGTATTATGAAATGCCAGACTTTGACCCTACAAAGATATCACCGTGGTTATTGCGTATTGAACTCGATCGTAAAAGAATGACAGATAAGAAATTAACCATGGAACAGATTGCAGAAAAGATAAATGCAGGATTTGGTGATGATTTAAATTGTATCTTCAACGATGACAATGCCGAAAAGCTTGTTCTTCGTATTCGAATAATGAATAGCGAAGAGAATAAATTTACAGATACTGCTGAAATGGAAGAGAATGTAGACAAAATGGAAGATGATATGTTTTTACGTTGTATTGAAGCAAACATGCTTAGTGATATGACTCTTCAAGGTATTGAAGCAATTGGAAAAGTGTATATGCATTTGCCACAAACGGATTCGAAAAAAAGGATAGTAATTACAGAGACAGGAGAATTTAAAGCTATTGCCGAATGGTTATTGGAAACAGATGGTACTAGTTTAATGAAAGTACTTAGTGAACGTGATGTAGATCCCGTGAGGACATTCTCTAATGATATTTGTGAGATCTTTCAAGTACTTGGAATTGAAGCTGTTAGAAAGTCTGTAGAAAAAGAAATGAACGCTGTTTTGCAGTTCTATGGTCTTTATGTAAACTATCGTCACTTGGCTTTACTTTGTGATGTAATGACTGCCAAAGGTCATCTTATGGCCATTACACGTCACGGAATCAACAGACAAGACACTGGTGCTCTTATGAGGTGTTCGTTTGAAGAAACAGTAGATGTGTTATTAGATGCTGCCTCTCACGCTGAAGTCGATCCTATGAGAGGTGTATCAGAAAATATTATTATGGGACAGCTGCCGCGTATTGGTACAGGCTGCTTCGATTTATTGCTTGATGCAGAAAAGTGTAAGCAGGGTATCGAAATACCTATGGCCGTTGGAGCAAATATAATGGGAGGAACCGGTATGTTCTTTGGAAACGCTAGTACACCTAGTATGAGTCCACAGATGACACCCTGGTTGGGAGCAACACCGGGATACGGAGCTGCAGGCATGTCGCCAAGTATTGGAAGTGGTATGACGCCTGGAGGAGCTTGTTTCTCACCTTCTGGACAGTCAGATGCCTCAGGCTTATCACCAGCTTATTCGGCATACTCACCCCAACCTGGAAGCCCCGGAAGTCCTGGCCCAAGCATGAGTCCATATCCAATGTCACCAGCTGGTGGAGCTTCGCCGAGCTATTCGCCGACATCGCCAGCTTATTTACCTACATCTCCGAGCATGACCCCTTCGAGTCCAAACTATTCACCGACAAGTCCAACTTACTCACCGACTAGTCCAAATTATTCACCGACCAGTCCCAGCTATTCGCCCGCTAGTCCTAGTTATTCACCAACAAGTCCGAGTTATTCACCTACGAGTCCCAGCTATTCGCCAACAAGTCCTAGCTATTCTCCAACAAGTCCTAGTTATTCTCCGACAAGTCCAAGTTATTCACCAACGAGTCCAAGTTACTCACCCACCAGCCCGAGTTATTCGCCTACCAGTCCTAGTTACTCCCCAACTAGCCCCAGTTACTCACCAACTAGTCCAAGCTATTCACCAACTAGTCCAAGTTACTCACCAACGAGCCCGAGCTATTCACCCACCAGTCCCAGTTACTCGCCAACTAGCCCAAGCTATTCCCCAACAAGCCCAAGTTATACACCGGCTTCTCCGTCCTATTCACCGACTTCGCCTTCTTATTCGCCATCTTCTCCACAATACTCACCAGCATCTCCGAGTTATTCGCCGTCGTCTCCTAAGTACTCGCCAACCAGTCCTAGTTATTCACCTACTTCGCCGTCCTTCGCTGGGACCTCTCCACAGTATACACCTGCAAGTCCAACTTATTCGCCAACGAGTCCTTCCTACTCACCAACTTCTCCAAGTTATTCCCCTAGTTCACCACAACATAGCGGTGGTAGTACCAAGTACTCACCGAGCAGTCCTAACTATTCACCAACGAGCCCAACATACTCACCAACAAGTACCAAGTATTCGCCCACGAGTCCGACGTATTCGCCGACGAGTCATACTTATTCACCGACAAGCCCAAGTTATTCGCCCACGAGTCCAGCTTATTCGCCACAAGTTCCTGGATATTCACCCACGAGTCCAACTTATTCGGCAGCTTCGCCGTCTTACGAAACCGACGATAATTAAACAATTACTAATGAATTATGAGGAAGTTCAAACTCGACGAATTGCAATTTCGCATGAACAAATAGATTCATTACTGCAATTTATGTTCATAGAAGTTGTATTGCAAGTATTGGAAAAGCAGTTGTTAAACTTTTTTTTTTCTTTAACACTATATTAGGTGTAATAATTTTGTTCCGCATTATGTATAATGTTTTTCAGAAGAAACTATTTGTTCGATATAGAGACTTATAGTTTTGGTATTCATTTATTGTATTGGCTTATTTAAAACTTTTAGGTCATTGTTATGCGTTTAATTTAAAGAAACTAAGTTGAAAATAATTGTATATTTCAAATAAAGATAAACTGAGATAGAGTAAGGTTCGAAACATAAATCTACCTTTTTAATGATAGATTTCAAGGATTTTATAATTTTTCACATAGTTTATATATAATATTTTGAATGCGTCAAACTGTTCGACGCATGTTTGCTCTTATTTAATTAAATGTTTACATACCAATTTATTAAACATTTGATTAAAATGTTCAAATATTATAACTATGTTTAGAAAATTTTAAATTATTCTTAATTTTTCTTGGATCAAAATATTTGTACTAATTTCGTTCGAGCGCATTTTCGGTAATGTGCTTTTTCAAAAAGTATAGGTAAATTAAAGATGTACCTTTTAAATATATTAAGCAAATTATAAAAAGGATCATTTTTCCCGAAATGTTGATATAATTCGTTAATTTAGGAAATAGAGAATTGACTTTTCCCTACTATTGTCATTCGTTATACTTCCTCTCGAACATTATTTTTTGTTTATATTATATTATATATGTATATATCTCACAAAATCTTACAAAATAGTTAATTTTTAGGAATGTGTAATGAAAATTGAAACGCATGTACAAGTAAGCATTAGTACAACGGCGTAAGACTTTCTGTAAGTAAATATGAAAATTATATTATTCTTAAAAATTTTATAAATTTAAGTACGTGAAAACCCAAAACAATTATTTTTACTCATTGTGTAGTTGTAAAGCCGCTTTCCAATATCCTCGTCGTGATTATTTCATACCAGCATGTTTCGCAAGTTCTAATAACGTAGGTAAGCAAACATGTAGACCGCGATCTTTACGTAATAATGTCACTGCTGGTAACGGTGTGCATTGATGAGTGATAAGTAAGAGAGTCAGATAAATTAATAAGTATCGTTTATACTTGGGTAAATTTAATGAAGATAAATAAAAAATTATGATAATTGCAAAACTTAAATAAATAAGACTTCTCTGAGATGTTGCAGTTAAATTAATTAAACTCTGTGCCTAATAGAAAAAATTTACTTTCTATAATAGATTTTCCAGTTTCCATGAAATCGCATATTTTACACGAAAATGTTTTATTTTTACAAGAATTAAGACTTAGCGATTACTTTTAGCGATATATTGATTAGTACGTATTAAATTAAAAAATTGGAAAAAAGCGAATAAAAACTTTTTCTATTGTCGTAATAAGCGATTTTTTAAGGCATGTAAGTTCTGTAATATTTCAATTATTGTAAAATATATATTTGTAAAAACAAAACAATGTCCAAATAATTATTGTGCCTATTTTGTACATGAAATTATTTATCAATCTTAATTTTTTTTTCTAAATAAAGCTTTTGGAAAATTTAATAATAATTAAATGCTCTTTTTTCTAATTATTTGAAAACATGTTTATAAATATTATTTTGAAAATAATTTAAATACATTAAATTTTAATTGGTTAATTATTAATATGGCTTGATTTATTATACTTAGCTATAGCAATTTTGTTTAGAAACAAATGATTTATTATTTTTTTATTGATTCTATATTTAAAATATATATTTCGTACTTACTTTTCTGCCTACCCGCTTTCCCTCTCCTTCACCCACAGATTCTATAATATTTCTCGTATATTCATAGTGAGCAAATTCTCAATTATTTTAGTTTAAAATGTTTAATGAGTAAAATCCTTATATGAGTACAGAATTTTGGAATATGATTTGAATTCATTGACGTAGAAATACAATTATAACATAGTTTCATTTCTGGAAACGATTTAATTTTTTACAAATGGTTTAATTTTATAATAACAAAAAACAAAATTAGAATAGAAATTTTTGTGTAATTGCAAATTCTAAAAAGTTAAATAGAAATATATAATATACAAAAATAGTAGATTTCTATATAAGATCTTTACATTAAAATAAATTTAATAAATTTGAATTACAATAGGAGCGTTTCATTTGGTTACAAATTTATATGCAATTAATTTATCTTTTGATTTTTTTATCTTTAAATTGATTATTCGTAGAGCATAGCTAATAATCTGAACTAAAATTTTCCTTCGTTCTGCAGATATGCTCTATATTGCGAGCCATACTGTTATAGAATTACATTGGTACTTTCTCAATACTTTAGTTTATACTTATACGTATTTTTATGGTTTCTGTTTACATTAGACTCGTACAGATACATTCAATAAATGTAACCAGCTTTAAAAAACAAGAATATAATATATAGTTAAAATTGAAATTTAACTTTGTAATTATTGTTTGATTGCGCTGAGCCATTAAATATGTATTGTTATGAAAAATCTGATTCAATAATTTAGGAGTTTAGGACAAATTAAAGATAAATTTCAATATATTATAAGATAGTTACTTAAAAAAATTATTTAAATATTATCTTATAATTATTATTTGTTGATATTGTATAATTTATTAAATTTATCTATATTACTGTAATGCAAGCAGAAATGCTTTAAAGATATGCAGAAAAATGAATCAATGCAATTATTATATTATTGGAAATGATTATACGGTTCAGCTATATAGATAAAAGTGGTATATAATATCGTCATAAGGAAGTTTCGGGTATATTTGTGAATATACTAATGCGTATATATATATATATATATATATATATATATATATATATATATATATATATATATATATTACAAAAATAACATCTATTTTTTATAATTAGATATTAGTGCATGCAAGTTAAAAACAAGCACATTAACACAACAACTGATTGGATTTAAATAAGCTTTAAGCAAAGTATAAAGACGAGAAAGTCCGGTTTTCCGAAGTTACAAAGGAAGGGAAAAAACAAAGAAAATTAAAGCGGCTCTGCGATGGTATATTAGCACTTGAGGGTCTTCACCAGTACAAGCGAGTCTACCATAACGTAAAGTATTCAATATATGCATGGGTAGTCTGTCATTCAAAGCGCGTGTGCGTGCGTGCGTTATATCCAAGGCTATCATATTACCCGCGAGACTGCGGTGCGTTCGAACAGGGGACCGGTTGCAAGTTGATCGTAAACATGAATCGTGACAACATCCCGCTCCTGCGGAAAGAGACAAGAAATTCTGGCCTTTCCCTGCTCTTCGCCACCCTCTGCATAATCGATATATTTGGGGTCTTTCCTATTATTGCTCTGCCGAGGGCCATTGTTCAGTGCGGTGAGAAAATCATCTGTGCTTAAAGAGGGCTGAACACCTTGTTGTTATCATTTTCGCGTTACTGTAGACATTTTATATATTATACTTTTACCAGAGGCAGTTATAAATTTTGTCACTTTAGATCGTGGTCGAGATTGTTATGAACTATAAGTGCAGATGAACCTGCCTCTATATTTTAGGGTTTCCAGAAGTCGATTTTTTAAGTTAAAACTTATTTTATTATGTTGAGAAAATTACGCAGCAAAGTTTCCTGTATGGAAAAAAATCTGCTTAAATTTTTAACGGAGCGTCCCTTTTTACTAATTTGTGCGAGTGTTCAAAGTGCCCTTGATTATTGAACTAAATAATCAAAAAAAGGATTCTTGTTTTTTGAGCGTTGAAAAACGGAAAAATAAACTATTTTTTATTGTTGCAACGTTTGTGTTTTTCATAATGAAGTTGGAGGGCATTAGTCATTTTAATTATATTTTAAATATTAGACTAGTTTCAGAATTGAAAGTTTTATTAATATTTCCAATACTAAATAGTTTAAACGTAGTTTACTCAAGGCTAAACTCAATGCTTTCCATCTGGAAACAACATACCAACTCTCTCTCTCTCTCTCTCTCTCTCTCTCTCTCTCTCTCTCTCTCTCTCTCTCTCTCTTCGTATATGTATAATTTGTATGATATATATTATAACAACGTTTTATATAGTTATAAATCTATATTTAGGTTGGCTAGGTATCCCACTGGTCCTTGTTGTTTTTGGATTTCAAATTTATACAGCATCTCTCTTAGGTAAATCATGGAATATGGCGTTAACAATAGATCCTCACATTTTTCGTAAAAGTCGGTAAGTTTAATTCACCATAATTTAAATTTAGTATTGTATCTAAATAAAATTTATTTTGTAAGCGAACTTGATATTATTAAGCACATTTTCATATATATAATTAATTTTAAAATCATTTGAACATTTGATGATATATGGGAAACTTTCAGAAATGGCTATAATAATATCTCTAAATTCAATTATTTTATTAATATATTGTCATTATTTTAGCTAATATATCATATTATAAAGACTGTAAGATCGACAAAAATATTTATTAAATTTAATTCTTACTAAACTGTTGAATATCTCATTTGCACAATAAATACTTTATATAAGATTTATTCATTTTTACACCAGCTATCCTTTGGCTGCTGTAACAGAGCTGACATTAGGTCGTTGGGCAAGTACCTGTGTTTCCATATTACTAGACTTGACAGTTTTTGGAGGTGGAATACCTAACTTATTGGTAGGTATGTATACAATTTTTGTACTATTAGTTCCTTTTTTACAAAATGACGAATATTGAAAATTAATCTATATTATTTTCAATATTTATATACAAGTCTAGCTTACCCCGTCTCGGTTTTGCCTTAAGCTTTACTAACTGATGAAAAGTTAAATTCTATTTTATAACTGTATTGTAATATTAATATTCATAGAGAGGTAAAAGCCTTTCAAGTTTGATTAAGAGATAGAGATGGATCACTAAATTAATAGCTGGGGAGAGCTAGAGTAGATTGTAAGCATAATAATTAAAATATTCGTGGATAAATTTTGGTATAAAAATCTTTAAACTACAAAAAACATCATTTATGTATGTATTTCTGCTCTAAGCGTAGTAATAATTCAAAAATATTGCATCAACATAACAAATTTTATTAAAAATAATTTTTCTTTTTATCTTTTTTCAACAGAAATATGAAAAACCATAATGTTTATTGCTATTGATATAAAAATTTAATTTTCGCTAAATCTATTACGATATTCATAATCAGCACCCAAATAAACATACATATATACATTTTCATTAATATCGAGTGTGAATACTTTTATAGAGTTTACTCCACTGATTTCTCTCGATTTATAATCCATAAGGAAAAAAATTTTTTTGATAGTTTAATTTGATACAAATAATCTACAGGTTCATCCAAACGTTAGAAGAAAAAAATTAATAAATTGATTTTAAGAAGTACTAATGTGTGTAAACTTTTGTGCGTAAAACGAACTTTATATATATATACATAAATTATGTAATAATAATGTTGTATAAAAGCAATAATGATTTAAGAAGTACATAAATACTGAAATTAAGAAGAAGCGAAAGATAAGTGAGTCTTTAATTACAACAAAATTTGTTATTACTGTCTGTAGCATCCCAAAATCTACAACTATTTGGGCTTAAAGTTTCACAACTGGAATTCAATCTATCATTTTGCTATTGGTTGCTCGTAGTAGGAGTTCTGTTGTGTCCAGTCATGTGGCTCGGAAGTCCACGAGATATGAAGTGAGTAAGTGCGGAGACTAACTTGTGGAACGAAGGTCATTAAAATAATATATTTATAATTTTACGATTCTATTTAAACATTTTATTAGGTTATTAGTCACATTTTCAACATTTGCTGTATCCATAACGGCAATACTTATTTGGTGGTCCATTTTAATCGACAATAGAGATGGCAATTTTTCTATGGTACCAACATCTCCATCTTGGGACAAATTTATTTCTGGGTAAAATAAATTTTTTAGTTTTGATGAAAATTGTAGGCTTTATTAAAATAGTAGTTTATACCCTCTTCTCTTATTGTAAGGTACGGTATGCTGGCATTTCAGTTTGACATTCATCCCACTCTAATGACTGTTCAGGTCGATATGGAAAAATCTAAATATATTAACAAAGCCGTAATGCTATCCTTCATTTGTAAGTTAAATAAATATTTATAAATGTTCATATAAAATACATAAAAAAATTCCAAATATTTTTCAATTAAAGAAAAAAACATTTAATAGTCAATCGTTAAAATTATTTTAGAAAATGATAAACTACTTGGATTGCAAAATCATCCAAATATGGACGATTTTGCTTATACCACGTATTAATTATTAGAGAATTTTACATAGTGTCATTGCAATGAAAATTAGAAACAAAAGCAGAAAGGCTATATAAATCTACAAAGCAATAGAGAAGAGTTATACTTTCTGTTTTCCATCCAAAGTTAGTGGCTCTCTGTTCGCGATTACCGCAGGCCTCGCTGTTTGGCGCTATGGTGATAAAACAAGCGCAAATTTGCTAGAAGTTGTCTCCCCAGGTATGGCCGCCCAAGCCGCCGTACTCATCTCGTCATTGCAACTGTGCCTCTCTAGTGCCATGGGGCACTCCGCGCTCTTTCAACATCTCGAGGATCAGCTTCAGGTTCAACGATGTATGTACTATAAAATATTAATATAGATATATATATATATATATATATATATATATATATATATATATATATATATAAACATTCAAACGGTTCAACAATTTTACGACTCTCATATACTGTTCTCATTCATGTTTAGCTCGATTCAATAAAAATTATAATAAACATGCGTATGCGTAATATTAACAATTATGAATCTATATATAAATAAACATCAACAATTGTATAACTTTATGCGAATTATTAGTGCTTGATTTGATTTTGACAAGTCTAAATGGACACAAATGATCTGGAAACATAATTAGGAATGTAAATGTAATAATAACATGTTTACAGTACATGAATAATTTATTAAAACTTTTATTCAAGTTATATAAAGGTAAATTGAATAGTATAAATAATAAAATAATATGAGCTTTTACGTTTTTATCTTGTTTTTTTAACTACCATGTTATACATGTACTATTTCAAGTTTTATACTATAGTAATAGTTAAAACTCCATTCTCCAATAAAATCAAGACGGCATGTGGTATTTTTTAAATATTAATCACGACCGAATCATTTGAAACGTTGAGATTACGAAATAAATATTACCGAATTCATTTATTAAAAAGAAATATTACATATTTCTGCATGTATTTTTGGATAAAATTACTGTCGAAGGCTGACTAACTCATCAATATCCAACTTAAACTGCTAAATTCACAGTCTTAGAATTTTCGTGGAATATATTTTTAAGGTTATAGCAGTTATTTAAGCAAAGATTTTATCCTAATCAACCTGTAAGAGGGTGAAAAAGGATACAATTTACTAAGTTCTTAATTTTATCTATTTATGGGCACTGAACAGCAAGTTTTTTATAAAGTTTTTTAATAACTTGCTCGAATGATTACGAATAACCAACTCAGGATTGCTAGTGATTTTAATATCTATATAATGTGGAATGATTCCACTATTTTATACATGGATTCTACTTGACAAGAATTAAGCCTTTTTGGTACCTTCTGAACCGATGCAACATTTTATTTGTCAATACCAGCTGTTGCAAAAATATCGTGATCTTTATATTATACAAACTGGTCTCCTTTTTGCAGATGGCCATGTGCAATTTTCCTATCTCTACCTATTTTAAGGTTTCAGCCTGATATTAAATCGTTTACTATCCCATAACTAAATTCTATTGGTCTGAAAGTTTTTTCATAATTTTTTTGTATTAAATTCTGTTCATATCTCTTTTGTTGTCTCACTTTCATTTTATTCATGAATATTTTCTGTCTAGATTGTTCTAATCCATCGTAATCGCATTTTAAATAGTCTTAAAATCTTATTTCTTAATACGTTAGATAAATTAGCACCTTTAATATAAATTAAAGTTTCTACCAGAAAAGACCGAGGATTTGTCTTATAAGAGAAAACAAGCTATTAAACTCACCGTTAATATTTTGCACTTTAAAAAACTTAGAAATATAATCTTACTATATTAGTTTTATTCAATTTTTCAAAAGTATTTGATACTGTTCCACGCCAGCTCTTGTTAAGTAAACTCAAAATTTTAGGCTATAGCAAAAACTGCATTAATATAGTTTACTATTAATTGATATTTGCAAAGTATTCGACAAGATAGTGTTTTGGGACAACTCTTGTTTCAGATTTTTATTGCCTAATGTAATAAAATTCAATACGATTGCGATATATTCAATTGATTTACTACATAATTGCACATAGAAACCAGGTTAAAGACCTTTATAAAATTCATGCTGATATATATACAATCGCAACGTGGTCTATCAATAATAGCTTAATTGGTAAATTCATATAAGACTAAGACGACCATTTGTGGTAGTCAAAAATATTTAAATATACTTTCTACAATGCTACCATTTGAAATTTATGTAAAAGTCTTGCCTAACAACTATGAAAAGTATATTCGCAATCTTTATATGTGACTTACTGCAATATTGAGTTAGTCTATTCCTTAGAGCATCTGTACATGAAGGGAACATTAATTTCTAAAATGTCTAAAAGACGTAGAAAGAGAGAGAGAGAGAGAGAGAGAGAGAGAGAGAGAGAGAGAGAGAGAGAGAGAGAGAGAGAGAGAGAGAGAGAGAGGGTGGTCTGAGATTAGGTAAAGTCAATGAGAGAAGCATACGATAGAGAAAGACTTTATCTAATCTTAGTCTTTTTTTTCTAAACGTTGACTACACATTTTCACAGTAAAAGCTCTCCATGTATAGATGCTCTAAGGTCTATTCATACTCAATTTATTATCCATAAATACTACAAAAAACCTAATACTGACTAATAGCTGGAACGTAAGCTACTTTTAATTGTAATTAAATTATAATTAATTGAAAAATTTTTTTAATAAAAATTGTTACGTTTCTACCTTGAAAACAAATATAAAACAAAATAGTCAGAACCGTTGGGTTTTAGATAATTAAATTTATTGTTAGGCTTGGACAGTTGGACTAATTTTATCCATTATATTCTTGGTTATACGATTTTTACTATCGTCAAATTTTAGTATTAAAATTTATTGTTGTTTTTATTGTCTATATTTTAATATGCATTTTGTAACTGATTTCTTTTAAACACCATACAAAGTATCTAAGATGAATAAATGAATGCAGTCAATTAGCCAACGAATCTCTCTCTCTCTCTCTCTCTCTCTCTCTCTCTCTCTCTCTCTCTCCCTCTCTCTCACTCTCTTTTTTTCCTTATCTAATTTTGCTTTCATTATTCTATTCCTTTAATAATCAAGTAATAATTTGATAATTTGTGAGATGCCATGGGCATGTACCCAGATTATGTAAACCTTGCATGGGTAATTATTATTTTTTAATTTTTATGTTTCTTTAATATAGTTGTCAAAAATTTTTGATACATTATTTGGAAGTTATATTAAACATAATAGAAAAAGAAATTAGTGAAAAGAAGTCTACGATAGCTCGATCGCTAGAGCGAAAGACTAGCAATTCGGTTATCCGAGTGCAAATACCGGTCTCAGCCGATTGATACAAGCATCGCTGTAAAAATTTACATATGTTTTGTTTACAAATACATCGTAGACCTCCGTCGCTGAGTGGCACCTTTGGGAGCATTTGGGACACGTTGAGACACTTTGGGAGCATATTTATAGAGCAATGTTAAATAGCGTTAAAAAAATTAGTTAAAATATAACACTTGATATATTATATAAAATTCTTTTAATTATTTTGAGAAAAATATTTCTATTTCTTTTAATGAAAACGATAAAACTTCTTTCGAAACATTTAAATTGAAAAACTTATTTACCTTATTAATAAATCAATAAATTTTTGCAAAATTTTATCTTTTCTACCAAGAGTTCTTTTTTTGCGTCACAGCATTTGGGTGGAAAAGGTGCGCAATGCGCTCGGCAGTGGTATTCTTCGGTGTGGCACTTGCTGAATCGGTACCACGCTTCGATATTGTCATGTCGCTCATCGGTGGTACTCTAACAGGTCCCCTTATTTTCGTTTTGCCTCCCATCATGTATTCTCAGATTCAGACGATGCGCAATTCACGAATGCGTCGGGCCTCTGCGCCTGAATTCTTCTACTCCGGGCCAGAACGACGATCCGGTGGAGCGTACGAACTCTTCTCCAATCCTCGAGTTCACTCCAGGTTAGAGATTTTTATGCTGATTTTTCTAAAAATAATTTTTCCAATCGACGATGTACCTAGCATATATGTTTTAATTATACTTCCTGGCATATTAAAATACTACGCGATTATAAAAGGTAAACTATTTATAGAAACTACAAGTTTCTTATATTTTTTAATACTGTTTTAATAGCTTTTAAGTTTTATTTACAAATTTAATACTTTGATAAAATTACCATATAAAATAATAGTATACAATTGCTTTTTACTAAAATGTACATATTACTAATTTCATTCTTTTCTATAGTCCTAAACTGAATATGACGAACCTCACACATCAAATATCTTTAATATTGATGGTTGATTTCATTTAGTTGCATGTATAGGTTGGCATTCACTTCATTAATTTTAGCAAAGTTTGACTTATATTTATGCTAACCAATACATGACAGTCAAAATTTATAATCTTTCATTAATTTTTTAGTTGCGATTATTTATTAATTTTAGCGTCTGTAATGTAAAACTTTTTTTCTGTTTCTTTTTTTAGTTTTTATACTGATAAAATTTGAAAGTGCTTCTCTGTCTGATTACATAAAGCCCTTATATTAGATGCTTACATTTTGTATATCTTACCCAACTACTGAATTTACGAACACATTTAGTTTTATTAATTGCAATTGTTTACTGTAAAATATCAATAATAGAAGAGTTTGTAGCCAATCATCTATGTACTATAATATCTTAAGTTTACAAAAAAGATGAACTTGATGAATCGAATGTTATCTAAGAACTATAACCTATATCTTTATAGCTTACCTGAACGTCAGCTGGCACTTTATTACCATTAAATATTTTAAACGATTTATACGTGTATCTTTGAATACCCTTTTTTAAAATATTTCTGAAATACTTTAAGGATATTTTATTTACACGATTATTAAAATTATTAATACAAGGGCTCAAAGTTGCTGATTTTTTTATCGTAGACGATCTCTGTTGTTTCAATTACAAAAGAAAATTTCGCAAAAATAAGAATGATCTGCAGCCATCTTTATATCATGGTAGTTTAACGCCTTCAGAATTATCGACCAAAATATATATACCAAGGACTCAAAGTTGTTTTTATTTAGTTATTAACGATCTATTAGACCAACTGTCAGCTACTTATAAAATGCAAGCAGTTAAGTGAAAGGCAAATTTATATTATATAATTGACTGATTGGCATTGTCTAAGAGAAATTTCGATAATGAGAGCACTAACTGAGTTATTAAAACATGGGTGTTCGTCCAAAATATAAAATGTTTTCGAACAAAAGTTACAAAACAACTTTGAAATATTGTTTATATATTCCTCAGGCAAGAACAGAACTTTCAGAAACTTCATTTAAAACAACGTAAATGCGTGGTAAATAGGTTGCGAACATCTGAATCTTTAATCCGAGTTTTAACTGTTTATTAAACATCGATATGAGGTAAAAGTCTAATCTTTAGTTTTATAAAACAGATTTACGGTACGAGAGAGGTCAAATATAATTTACAGGCAAAGATTTGGCACGTAAACATTATTTAAAAATACATATCTTTATATTCATCTTTATCGAGTATAAGTAATTGTAGGAACACCTAGGATTCATTACAACAAAGAGAATATATTAAGCTGGCAAAACAATTATAGAAAAACGGAAAATAAATTATTCAGTAATTTTTATACGATTTGCAGCTAGTTTTTTGTCAATTAAAAAAATTTATAGACACCTGTCCATCCATAGCTTTGATCGTTTAAAATTTTCAGTTATCATAGTCGATGTAAGAAGTATAATATACGCATAGAGATTTATTCAAATAATTATCTTTTAATTATATTTTTTCCATGATCACCTTAGAAATCGTCTAGACCTAAAGATCTAGAAAACATCCAAAAACTTCATGGTAAAATTAAATACTTTAGATAATTCTAGATCCTAGGGCAAACAAGCCTCGAAGAATCCAATTGGTGATTGCACTGAAGCTGCCTAGGTAACTATCCGAGAGTAACTGCGAATTCTTACCTGCGGAAAGATGTTCATTAACATCAATATCGACTCAAATGGCCTAGTATGACCAATCCAACGTTACGAAAGTGATTACTCTAACTATAGAAGAGTACCAGGATGAGAGATTTCAAAATATCATTAATACGGACGACAGTATCTACAACAAAGAATCAGTCTTCTAAAATATTTCCTTCTATCTTCGTGACATTCTGCATTCAACGCTACCTGTAAATGCACCCTTAATACGTCACCAACCAATATAAAGAAAGGAACATTGAAGACAAGAATACAGTGAGACTTTACGGCATTGGAAGAAATGTCTATCCCGAAGATTCTTTTAAAGTATCCGATGGATTTTGACAGTACAGGGAGCAACTGATCATTTTGACTTTTGTACTTCGATACACTGTTAGAAGAAGTTTTAATGCTAGAACAGACAGAAATTGAACATTTTATTTAATTACTACATGTAAAAAGAATGAAATTTCAAGTTTTTCAAATGCTTTATTCTCGTTTATTAATCTGGTGACTTAAATAAATTTTCCTACCATTCGACAGCTTGCAATGTCCAAATTTTTCTATATATTCTTATTCTTCCATTCTGATGGATTTAGGCAAACTCCAGAGCCACTTTAAGTTCATCTTTTTAACTCGAATGCAGATTTTGTTACAATTTTCATCAGTAAATTATTTTAGTTAAATAGATATGCATTAGAATAATTAGAAACGAAATTACTTAAAAAATAAAATAAAAAATAAAATTTAATTAAAAATTAAAAAATAAAATAATCCATATTCTATGATAGTAAACGACAACCGGATTGCCTCCGCCACCTTAAATTGAAATTTACCTTAAATGTACGACATTTTGAATCGCTTCAGTTCATCTTCAAGAACCAAACTGAAATAAAAACCCCATTCCCACCGCTAAATAGTTGGCAAGTTCTATACTAATACATTTTTGTCCTTGAAAATGAACCAGAGCATTTTGAAATGCCGGACAATTAAGGAAAATATAAATTTAAGGTGATAGGGGCATTCAGGTTGTCCTTTAGCAACATAGAATATACATAATTTTATTTTTAATTTTTAATTACATCTTATTTTTTAAAAAGAATTCCATTTCAAATTCTACGGAGGTATAAAAGGACAGTTTGACTGTTATTATATCAACATAATATATTATTGTATAAAGATTATAAGACGAATAACAACATTTATTAATTTAACAACTTACTTCTCTTCGTTGTTTTATAAAACTCTAATTTATAAGTCTTCATTATATGCTATTCTCTTTATCTAAAACATGTTTCTTGTATTTATGTCTACTTTTTTAAATATTGTAATAAATATTTTTATTGGTTTTACAGTCCCATTAAATTTAATACGATTGTAAGAGTAATAAACATATTTATTAGTTTATCTAAAATGGATAAAAAACTCCAAGAAAAGTTCCAAATATTTTAAAATATGCGTGAATTTCCTTAATATTACAGAGGGAAAAAACTTATAAGTATGTAAAATGATAATATAATATCAGAATCGAAGATATTGATTAATGTATATATATTGTGATGCCGCGAACACTGATCGAAATTTAATCTCACCTTGGATGCGGATTCGCGCACACAATAAAATTTATTTTCACTTACCTGACTGTCTGACTGGGGGGGGGGGGTTCCGCTGGCCTGAAAGGGGATTACAGGGAAATGACACAAAAAGAAATTCAGCCGTAAAATTTGTTCAGTTTCCATTTATTTCGTACACACCAGCTACTGCCTCGAATACAACCGTCTTAGCTACT
Organism: Sycobia sp. Sy_11; assembly: GCA_018907035.1. Lineage (NCBI taxonomy): Eukaryota > Metazoa > Arthropoda > Insecta > Hymenoptera > Epichrysomallidae > Sycobia > Sycobia sp. Sy_11. Next base: position 705,773 of record JACCIC010000249.1, read on the forward strand.
CCCAGTCCGCGTACTCGGCGCGCTCGCTCGAGGGGGGGGGGGCAACGAACAAACAAGAAAAGAATGATCAGATGAAAGAAAGAACCAAAAAAATAAGTCGCGTACACCCAAAACAACAAGATCACATTATCGACGCTTGTCCAAAGTAGGCGCTGATCCCGGCGCCGCGTCGCGCACACTCACCACGCCGTCGATGGTTGGAGATCGGGTACAGATGAAGGGCCCTGTTTAGTTTCAAATATATACTAGCTGGGAAGAAATAAAAACCAAAATTTTAAATATTAAAAGAATTATTGTTTAGTGAATACAGAAATATAAATCCAATACAGAGAACATTGAACATTGACCTAGCGACAACGAGTAAGCAATGAATCTCCGGTGACCCACAGGCGCCTTTTATAAACTTATCGCCTTTCTTAGCCGTGTCAAATTTCATAGCGATAATCCCCACTATAGTCGTAGCCCAAAATTCTCGCGTAGCCGAACGGTCGAAGAACCCATGGTGGCAAACCTATCCTGTTCACTTCTTTCAAAAATCTCGATATTTTTCCATATCAAGAATACAATTCACCTAAACATTAATTTGTACAATTATTATTTTTGGGGAAAATATCCGATTTTTCCATCACAGCACGGATCAAATATTTAAACCTCTTTCGAAAATCTGAACATTTTACCATAGTAAAATTATAACCCACCTACACATGGATACGTAAAATGACTATCTTAGGTAAAATATTCAATTTTCCCGTCACGGCACGGATAATAGTATATCTATGTACACATCGTGGGGCCTTTCACGAGAATTTTTTCAGGACTTTATCGTTATAAACTTATGCTATAGTCAACTTTTGTTCATGATTCATTGCTTACCTTTTCATCTCGAATTTTACTTACATATGCTTGTTCGTAGTGTACTCTTTATGCCGATAAACCTACTATAACATTTTCTCGCGTTAACATCATTAAATTACACTCTATCTTCATCTTAATAAATAAAATAATTATTAAAAAATCATTTCAGACACGGTATCCCTATCGATATACATTATAGTAACTGAATAAGTAGTATATATGGACTTACAAATAATAGCGATAATATAAATTCTAACAAATACAACAATAAATATACACTACATAATCATCGGCTCCATTTCTTAAATAATATAAAATATAAAATTACATAATATCAATGCGAAAAAGGTTAGTTTTTATTATTTTCGAATGCGCAATACTTCAATCTGTAACAGGCCCTGTATTGAAGGGAGGCGCGTACGCAAGTGACCGACGTTCGCCTGGAATACAACCGCCTTAACTACTCCCAGTCCGCGTACCTGGCGCATCCCGACCGCAGTCAGCGATCCGGCGCACTCGCCCGGGGGGGGGGGGCAACGAACAAACAGGAAAAGAATGATCAGATGAAAGAAAGAACCAAAAAACTAAGTCGCATACACCCGGAAGAACAAGATCATATTATCGACGCTTGTCCGGAGTATCCCGGCGCCGCGCGGCGCACACTCACCACGCCGTTGATGGTTGCAGATCGGGTGCAGATGAAGGGCCCTGTGTGGAAGGAAGGCGCGTACGTCAAGTGACCGACGTCCGCATTCTCTTCTCCACTCTTCTTCTCGACGTCCGTTGCTCGTCCTCTCTGGCTTCTCCTCACCTTCGTCCTTCTTTCTAGTCCACTCTCCTCTCCATTTCCTCGACTTCTCAGTTTATCGTTCTCATTCGTTCTCTCTCCGACTCTTCCCTCATCTCCCGTTACTCCAAAATCTTTCTGCTACCTCTCTCTCTCCCTTTATCTACTTTCTCACCTTATCCCGCTTTCTCTGCCTCACCTCCGTCTCTATCTCCTTCTTCTCCGGCATCCTCTTCCACGTCTCGCCGCCTTCTATCTCTTTCTCTCTCTAGAAATTTTTTTCTTTCTCTCTCGGAGTCTGCTCCCTTCAATGTTTTTACCTCAGCGGCCGATAGCGGAGTCCTTGCGCTGCGCGTCTCCGAGTTCACGCCGAGTAAGGGACGGGACAAGGGGGGGCAGGTACGACAGCGGCCGACGGCAGTCGGGAAGCACTGGACGCGGCAATCGTGCGCGCAAATCTCACATGTTTGGTTTGTGGCTTAATAATTCCATTTCTTGTGATATCTTTTAAAAACTTAAACCGATTCCGTCTTTGTTACAGTCAGATTATTTTATAACTACATTATACAGGTGAGATAATTATGAGATAATTCCCTTTCTTGGATTTTTTGTAAAACAAATCTAATTCATTGAATTCAGTTAAGTGTGTAATGATTTAATCGCATAAAATATAATTAAAAATAAATAAAATTTCCTTTTCAGCTCATTGTTAAGGGGTAATATTGTACAATTATTTTCTTACAACAATTCCGTTGTCTATGGACACAACGCAAATTATTATGCAGAAAAAAACAAACAAAAAAAATCCTTTTGGATACATTTTTACGCATATGCAGTAGAGGTTTTACGTTTAATATATTTATACATACTGAAGAAAAATTTTTTAGAAAAGATTATAGCATTTTAATAACTATTTTAAATGTGTATGGAACATAAAAAACCTGTATTGTAAATAACTTTAGCGCCCCTTTATCGAAACAGAATAAAGATTCTTACAGAGCAAAATACTTTACAAGTGTCGGTATTTAATTTAAATAACATGCGTGTCCAAATAGATATATTGTTTCGTAAATACATTAAATACGTATGTTATAGACTATTGTGATTTATTTTTGTCGGTTCGCATTTATTTATACTTATTCAATTATAGATAAAATCTAATTAATGTAAAATGAAACAAACAAAAACAAATTACTCAAAAAAATTACTTAAAAGGAATAATCCTCCCTAGCAGCGTACGCATAATAAAAAATAGTAATAGCAAAATGATATACAAACAATCTACGCATTGTACATAAGAAACCTGCTTAACAAGCACTAAGACAAAATTTTCCATGTGATTTAAGGATTATCCTTTTGCTAACTGAATCAAAACTTAATACCGTTTCCACTTTAATGCTTAACATACACATTTAATCCATTTACAATTTATTATTATTACGATTATTTGTAACATGAATGTCCAAACCGATTAAAACAAATTTAAACAAGATAAAAAAAGAGATTTTCCTTAATTTTTTTTCTAATAACAATATAATAAAAATAAACCAGTAATTATAAATTGCGTGTTATTTTAGCTAGCTCATTCGAGTTGCCTCAGTTTCTTACCCACTAAATTCATAATAATTATAATCAATGTCATGTTAATATTAATACTTTCTTTGAACTTGTACATTTTTGTTTGATTTTTTTCAGTCTTTTTCAGACTAAATATACTTTTCCTAGTTCATTCTTTCTGACAGTTCATATAAATGGTATGTTTATCGTATAGCTCATTAACTTAAGATTAACTTCCCAATTCGCTGTAGACGTTTCTCAAGGCGCCCATAGTCTTGCTTCCAGATACTGCTTCTCCTATTTAATTTATTACTTTTAGGTTTTCATTTCTCCTTTTCAGGTTCAAAAGTTTCTTGAGTCCTATTACACTCAGATGTGGACACTTGTTATGTGAACGTAACCTCGCTGCCCCTCCATAGACGACTGTGTGGCTCACGGAGCGGTGAGATAAAGGGACGGGAGATGGTGCCGAGCACAAGGCGCGACGGCGCGCGCGAGCGCCTTGAGGTTTTCCTCGTGTGGGATAGCGCGCGCGTCGTCTTCGTTTCCTGAACAAGTCGGTGTGGGCGCGTTGTGAAACTCGTCACAATGTATGCGCGCGCGTGTGTGTGTGTGTGTAAATAACACGTAGTACATAACAAGTAGTAAATTACTAAATTTAAAGAAATCCATGCCCAATGAACAAAAACACTACTTCATTTTTATGTACAATTAATGTATTGTTCCCCTATAGGTCAGAATTGGTTCTCTGATAGGTGGGTAATCTCCATGCTAGTGAAAGAAGTTTAAATATCAATTATTAGAAGACTTAAAGGAATAAATATATTTAAGTTTGATGTTTTTGATGTTTTACATGAGTTCGATATTGTTATACTGACGATATTTTTTAAATTATTTGCATTGTTCGTGACAGTTTTTCTTTATACTTCAGAAAATCAATAGATAAATTATCACGGATAGTTTATTTTTTATATAATTATAAATCATTTACACGAGCACATTATAGTACAAGATTTGCCATATTTTAAACTTTAAAAATCTGACCCCAGATTTGAATTTAGTAACAGCTTCTAAATCTGAAATGGGTTCCTAAAAATTAATTGAAAAACAATATTCTAAAAATAAAGTTTATTATAAAATAATCAACATTTTATAATTTTTTGCAAAAGAATTTAAAAAATAAATAATAAGTTGATTTCAATAAAAAAGTAAATCATCTGATATATATATATATATATATATATATATATATATATATATATATATATATTAGATTTTTATTATTTTAAGGCAAAAAATTCTACTTTTCCACAGATCTGTTCATTATAGTTTTCGTAGCGGTAACGAAGATAAAGAGGACGGATACTCGTTTACTTACTATGATCATGAAGATAACAGCGAGATCAATCCCTATACTGAGCAGGTAGAGAAATTATTATACGAAGATGACACATTAATAAAGAAATCTAGTGATTCGTTTGAATTATCCAGAAGTGGAAGCCTTCCTATTATGGTAGATGCAAGTCGACCATCAATTCGGAGGTGATTATTTGTATATGATAAAAGTTTTTCATAAAAATATTTAAAATCGAATACATTTCTTTCAAATTTTTAATAAGTTTATATAATATATTTTATATAATATTGATTTGTTTTCATAACTGCAGGAAAGAAGGAATCGAGGAAGAAATGTTATTGCATGCTGGTATAAAATCAAGATGCTTCTGTTCAGTGCAAAGACTAGTTAATTGGTTTGGATATTTTATTGTAATTACTGGAGTTCTTATTACAATTTCGTCTACTTTTATAAATGTTAGAAATACTATAAGATATGTCAAGTTTATACCACCTTGTATTGTAAATGCTACGGTCACTATTCCTTTATAAGGTTCACATTTATTTATTTTGTCGAGATAGCAAGAGTATTATACAATCAAAGAAAGAAATTAAGAATTGAATTCCATTTAAATACCAATTCCTTTATGTTAAATATTATAAATGTAATTTTTAGCCGCAAACATTATGTATTAAAGATCATATTGATATGAGTTTTTAAAAATGTAGAATTAAATATGAAACAGTGTAAAATATATTTTTTATAAAAAAAAAATATTTCTACATTTTTCACTCAAATTGTATCCATTAAATTTTATACATAACGTATCTTCACCTATTATTAATTGAAAAAAAGAACCGTAAAGAAGAAATATTCTTTGTTCAAAAGTTCATCGAAGTGAAAAGATGAATTTTACAAATATTTAAGTAAAATTGATATATTCCACAAATATGTTTTGAGGGCTTGCAGATTTTTTTGAGGTAGTATAGATCTTTGGTAGTACTTAAAGTCCTCGACGAAGCAAGGTTTACGGGTCATGCAAGTCGAGACAGAAAGAGTGGAAGAGTCAAGCGGGGGCAGGGTCTATGATCAGCATTGGTGTCTCAGTCGACCAAGCAACACAGGGGTAAATCTTCGCATAATAAAAAAATATATTGTAAAACAAAAGAACTAAATATTTTAAATTAAAAACAAATCCAATATCTTTTAATGTATTTATTAGAATCAATATTAAGAATTATAACTGTGCAATTATTCAAATTATTTAAAGTAATTTTTTTATTCAAAGTATTGACTATTGGATTCTACACATTTTCCCATCTTTTATGGATACCATCCCAAAAAAGTTTCTCTTTCGAGGCAAACCATTCGACGAGCCATTTTTTAACTTCTTCAAAAGAAACAAGTGTTACTCTGCAAGTGAGTGTCCCATCGAAGCGAAGAGGTGATAGTTGGGCGGAACGTGGTCTGGAGAGTACGGCGAGTGCAATAACACTTTCCAATTAAGTGCTTTCAATGGGTCCTTCACTGGTTTAGCTGTAGGAAACATCACGTTATCATGTTACAAGATACCTTTGCTATGTCTTTGGACACATTCCGGCTGTTTTTCGATCAAAGCATAATCAAATCGATGATTTGTTGTCGGGAGTACATCACACACAGTTCATCACACCACATTGGTTCCATTAAACACAGCACATCAGTATATTATCATAAAACTATGGTAACATTCTACATATAAGTTTCAATTAAAAAAAACTACGAATTATTAAACAATTCATATAAAATGTTACATTTTACATACGATAATAAAATATAATTAAAATATATTTAATTATTTAACAAATAAAATCTTATAACTCTATAACATTCACTTAAATGTATAATAAATTTAAATTATCATTAATATTTTCTTATTTTATATCGAACATATAAATATTATTTCAGTCTGTCAAAACATACCTTTTACTGCAGCAGTTCTAATAATAGCGTGAAACTATAGAATGTTCATAATACAGGTATTAGTCAATATGTAAAAAAAAAAATAGTTTTTTTCGATTGAATTATTTCTGCAACAATGTCTTCCATTCTAAATTTTTCAAAAAGAGATGAAGATACAACTACAAGTCGAACAAAAGAGGCCTACGATGGCCGATCGCTAGAGCAGTTACTCTATGAACATTAATATTTATTATCAGAAAATTTACTAAAAATGATGAAAATGCCGTATGCCCGTACTGGTAATGTATGCTTGATCTTTCAGCTACATTTTACGGGCAACTACTCGCAACTCGCAATAGGGCAAGGCAATGAAATTCGATCCTGTAATAAGAAATCAAGATAACGAACGCACTTTCGTCCAAAACATCGAGCACTAATAGATGTAGTATGTAGTATGCGTATACGATTGTCTGAAAATGTAGAATAATATAGCTTTTTTTCTAAAACTTATACTAAAACATATAAAGTAAACGAGTATACATACATATATATATTCATAATAGTTTTTAATCCTGTATATACATAAAATAATTAAAATAATAGTAAAAATTTAAAGCACAAGGCCCCCTTTACTTGATTGAATTCGTACGATATTGAGCGTGGTTTGCTGCTCCATCTCTTTCAAAACGCAGTAACTATATTTCTGTCTATTTTGCCGACAACTATAGTTATTTATCGGATTTATGGTTATATTGTGAAAGCAATTTACTTTTTCTGTTTTCTCAAAATATGTGGCGTGTAGAGAGATAAAACAAATTTTATTTAGTTCATTATTTTATTCTACAAGTGGGAAAACTCGAATTAGGTGCTCAAGAAGTACATAGAATTCACAATAAATGTTTTCTTTGTAAGATCTGAAACACACTAGACTGCGTGCAGCAGACGATTCGTAAGACAAAACTTTTTGAACTTTTTTTTCCTAATTTAAAAAAATAGATTAATTCATATCTCTGTTTTCCCACTTGTAAAATAATCTGAAGACTTTTTTAAAATGTTTTTTCTTTCTAAATAATGCGAAATGACGACAAAAACTGAAAAAGTAAATTTGTTTCCGTTTTAGTAGTTCATCGTAGCGCTGCGAACGCCGTGAGGAGCACTCTTAAATTATTTCATTACCTACGATATGAACAAATACCTTATATATTATTGAAAAGTTAGAGAAAGAAAATAATTAACAATTTTTTTAGATATTGTTTTATAAAAAAATATTGTAAAGTTTTAAGATTATTTTACAATCTACAAATAAAAACTTTATAAGTTAACATATATTGTAATATTATATCATGAAAAATTACTTCGACATCACTTCAACCTTAAAATCTTAAACTTTATTGAGTTTGATTTTTTAGATGTTTTAAAGTAAAATATCGTTCAACATTAGTCTAAAAATTAACTATTTTCCTCATGAGGCTTCCGCCCCTCGCTTCCAATAACTATTTGATGAGATAAATATGATCAACTTCTACACATAGATAAAATATATTTATTTTTTTTTTATTCATATAAATTCATATAAACACGAGTAAATTTTTTTACAAGTAATATCAATATATTAATGATTTGAACCATGTATTGCTTATGTAGTTTTAGTTATATTGTTTTTATCTCTTTTATTCTCATGTTTGGTTTAAAATATTCAAATTTAAATAAACAATAACTATTATATTTATTTTTACAAAAAGAATTACCTTAATAATTTATTTTGAGCTGTTAATTCGTGCTACTCACTACTAGAAATATGCATAAATTTATCTTAATTTGTTACAAAATAATATAATTGTATGTAGTTGCCTATATTATATGTATATATTAAGAAATCTTCTCTAGTTGTTATAAATATATATATATATATATATATATATATATATATTTCATAGATAGTTTATTTAATATTCTGCGACGGCCAAAAACATGGCCGCGCAAATTCATTTCGAACAAAGAATTTATTATACGCGTTAAAATTTAAATACTTAAGATGGTGTTACATCTAATTTGGTGGATGTATTTTACATACATACACGGACTTAGATGTATAAACGCCACAAGAAATAATATCGAATATCATTAGAAATAATATATTAAATATATTATTTCTACAATTATAAAATTAAAACTCGCGTATACACCGAATAAACACCGAAAACCGGGCAAAGGTCGCGACGACTACTGGAGTAGGTAGTCGTCGCAACTGCCGAAACTCGAACAAGTAGAGAGAGAAGGCGATATCTAGTCTCTCTCTCTCTCTCTACCACTAAGTGAAGTACAGAGTATGCCGTAGAGGGGATACACTGCGCGCGGCAAGAGAGAGCGCGTTCAATGTATTAGACTGGCGGCCGCTATCCCCTCTAATACGTGCCGCACGCACACTACTGCACGCTATCACTAAACAGCCTGAGCCGCAACGAATGTAACGAACGCGCGAATTCCAGTATATACAACGGGTGTCCGAAAACGAATGCACCCGCTGTATTTAATTAAATTAATTAATACAGACGATTTAATATACGCATGATATATAAATATATGTAAATAAATGTTTAAACTTGTACACATGTATATTATTACTGTGCGCAGCACACCGGCTGCAAATAATAACAAAATATAAAACAATAATTATTATAATTATTATTGATTATTATTATTATTGTAATTATTATTATTGTTAATATAATTATTATAATTCGGCGCCTCGTCCGAAATTAAACGAACGGCGACGGAATTATGCGATTATTTTATTATAAAAGGGCCTGCAAAAGGCAAAATCGGCAGTTCGCCCGGTGAACCAACTGCCCCGAAGTTGTTTCACACGAACTCCTCCCGGAGCTAGAATCTTTCCAGAGCTCAAATTAATCCTGACTTTTAAAATTCCTCTCCGAAATTATTAACTTGATCTCTGTTGCGAGGCGCTCCTCAAAAGACAGACGGTTAATAATTTTACATTTCCTAAGTAAACGTGATCCTGGTTGCGAGGCGCTCCTCAAAAGACCAGCAGTTTACTTATCCCGACTCGAAACTCTCCCCTTAGCTCTTGATCCTGGTTGCGAGGCGCTCCTCAAAAGACCAGCGGAGTTAAGTTTTTCTTATTTTTTATTCCACTTAAAATCAACCTGTCTCGGTTCATTAGTTCCCCGCGTGGAAAATAACACCGGGTATTCATGCGGTAATTAGCGCCGAATATTAGAGACATTGCGGAAAATAGCGCAAAATTAGCTTAAATAAAAATATAGATCTAGCAGTAAATTACTGTTATTAATTTTTTTTGTGTTTATATTTATTTGTTACAGAATCCTGTAGATAGAGGAACTGGCTTATTTTTCACAAATAAATAAATATTTTTGTTATAAAAAATTTATACTGTGTTCTTGTAAAATTATTTTCCTGAAACCGCCGCCCGATCCTGAAAAACTTCCTCCTCTCTCAAACTACCCTGGGAAGATACCGCGTAGGCTATCCCCGAAAAATTTATATTTGAATAAAGTTTATTATTTCTGAAATTACAGAATAATTTCTTTAAGCGGAAATTTTTTTTAATTGTTTATAAAAAACCGTATTTTTTCGATTTGTGTGAAAAGAGCCTAGTGGCAGGCTGAGCGACTAGGTGCTAAGGCGGGTTGAGCCGAAGCACGAAGTAATACAAATCGAAATTTATTTATATTTTATCGTTTTGAAAATAGAAAACTGAAATAAGTGTTTTCTTATTAATAAAATAAAAAGAAATTGTTTTCTCCGTTCCAGAAAGAGTTAAAATTTAAAATATTACACAGTATATTTTTTTTAATATAAATTTCAAATCTTGCTAAAATGGCAAAACCGCGCGTGAGCTGGATCTATAAACTGACGAAAGAGCAAATCGAACGAGAACTCGCTAAAAACAATTTACCTATAGAAGGTACAAAAGCGTATTTGCGACAAAATTTAATTTCATATGTACGGGCTCACCCGGAGCTCTTTTTCGACAAACCGGAAGATGAAAAAGACTTCAACGAAGATGTAAATCGAACTCAAGATCTTGAAGAAATTGAGGAAGAATTTCGTCAATTACGTATGCAACTCTTAAACCAACAAGCAGCTGCATCAACGTCCAGTCCAGTCGTGGCACACCCAGCTGCGAAAACACCTTTTAGTACTCCGCCTGCTACTGTATACGTGCAGCAACCGTCGGCTGCACAAGAAAACGCCAAAGTGATGGACCAAATGAGAAAGTGGAATTGTCACTTTGATGGCAAAAACCTACACTCACAAAGAGCATATAATTTATCCGAACAGCAAATTTTGAATGGATTCCCGGAACTATTGCGAGGTGATGCACAATTATGGCATAGAAATTATGCCTCAAATTTTAAAACGTTTTCGGAATTAGAAGAAGGGTTAAGAAAATTCTATTTAACACCTAGCGAACGTCGAAATCTTGATCGACAAATCCATAACCGTGTACAAGAATCTAATGAAGACATCCGTGCATTCGATAATTCATTAATTACACTAATGAGACGTCGAGGAGGTTTTACGGAAGAACAAAAAACCGAAACGATGTATTACAATATGCTCGCCGAATATAGATTACATATTCGTCGTGATGACGTCACAACAACGTCAGATATCGTCCAACAAGTAGAAGAGTATCTGGAAACCAAAAAACAGTGTGAGAGACAGAAAATTACGAAAAATCACACTTCAACTCCAGAATATAATACAAGAAAACCGGAGATCCGAGTACATAACTTTAACAATAAAATTGCTTCAGTATACGACCGAACTAAGTGTTGCTGGAAGTGCAAACAAACGGGCCACGATCGTTTTAAGTGCATAAACCAGCAAAAAATCTTTTGTTCATATTGTGGTAGTGATAATGTGTACACCCGTGATTGCAAGTGCCACCCGTCGGGAAACGCCAAGAGGGCCGAGCCCACACCGAATCTAGCTCGGCCCAACAACAACAACTAGAAATAGAAACCGACAACAGACATTTTATAAGAGTAATGATTGGCGATTACGAAGTGTCAGCCCTTTTGGATACGGGATCAGTAAGTTCCTGTGTGAGTAAACAACTGAGTGAAATTTGTATGAAATTCGGATGGCATACTGAGCCAAGTAATCGAATTGCAGTCTTGGCAAATGGCTCAGAAATAAGCCTTGGAAGAAATATTTATGGACCAATATATGTGCAAGGAAAAAGATTCCAACAAAAATTTCTAGTAATGAATGGATTGAGCCATCCTATGCTCTTAGGTATGGATACTCTAAAAAAACTTGAAATCCATATAATATTAAACAACTGTGAGATAAACAAATCAGTAAACGATCAAATAGATCAAGTATGTATAATTGATACACCGTACGGACTACAGGATTTAAATCCAACGGAATGTCAGCGATTAGAAAAGTTTTTAAAAACAGAGATGGATAAATTTAACTTTATCAAAGGTCCTACTCCGCTCCTGCAACACGAAATCGTCGTGGAAGAAAAAACACCAATTAAACAGAAATATCGGCCAAGAAATCCGGCCATGCAAGAAATTATCAATCAGGAGGTTGATAAAATGCTAAACGAAAACGTAATTCAACCGTCAAGCAGTCCATGGAGTTCACCAGTCGTTATTGTAAAAAAGAAGGACAGAAAAGGACGATTCTGTGTGGATTTCAGAAAAGTAAATAAGGTTACAAAGAAAGACGCTTATCCTCTTCCGCAAATTAATGCTACATTAGACAAGCTAAGAGGAGCCCGATATCTATCCACATTAGATTAAAAAAATGGATATTGGCAAGTAGCTCTAACACCAGAAAGCCGTCCTGTCACCGCCTTTACCGTCGCCGGAAAAGGCCTGTATGAATTCAACGTAATGCCGTTTGGCCTACATTCAGCACCGGCTACCTTCCAAGGACTCTTAGACAGAGTGATCACTCCGGAAATGGCTCCGTATGCATTTGTATATCTAGACGACATCGTAGTAGTCTCGTCTACGTTTGAGGAGCATCTACAAAAATTAAAAGAAGTTTTCAACCGGTTAAGAATAGCGAAATTAAAACCCAATCCAGATAAATGCCATGTCGCCCGCTCAAGTCTAAAATATTTAGGACATATTGTAGACAAAAACGGTCTACAAGCCGATCCGGAAAAGGTGGCTGCTGTACTAAATTTAGCACCACCTAAAAACATGAAAGAAATTCAGCGATTTATGGGTCTAATATCATGGTACAGACGATTTCTTAAAGATATCTCGAATGTTGCCGCACCACTACATCGACTTACTAGAAAAAAAAGCTAAGTGGACCTGGGGAGAAACCGAGCAAGATGCGTTTGACAAAATCAAGCAGCTTCTCACAAACGCACCCATCCTTTCCTGTCCAGACTGGAGCCGCCCGTTTATCCTGCAAACGGATGCCAGTAAAGAAGGATTGGGAGCTGCGCTTACTCAAGCGTATGAGAACAATGAATGAGTCATCGCCTTTGCAAGTCGAACACTCTCCCCAGCCGAAAAAAACTATTCCGCCACTGAGCTAGAATGTCTAGCAATTAAATGGGGTGTGTGGAAATTTCGAGATTATCTCGAAGGATATCATTTTATTATACTCACCGACCATCAATCGCTAAAATGGCTTAACAACATAGAGAATCCTCCCGGTCGATTAGCCCGCTGGGCACTTGAATTAAGCCAGTACGATTTCGAAATTAAATATCGTCCTGGTAAAGATAATTTATTAGCCGATACTCTATCTCGACAGCCACTAGCCGTCGAAGCAACTACAATTAAAATCGCAGATTGGTACGAAAAAATATACAAAAATGTGGAGAGTGATCCTGAAAACTACCCCGATTTTTGTATCATTAATAGAAGATTATATAAGCATATTTTACACACATTAGACTTTAATGATACGAGTGAAAATTTGCAATGGAAGATCTGTGTACCGAAATTCGAACAACATAGAGTACTAAACGAAGTACATAACGATCCTACTGCTGGTCATCTAGGAATCTCGAAAACTCTTGTTAAGATATCCAAAAGCTATTACTGGCCTGGAATGCTCCGGATGACAACAAACTATGTAAGAAATTGCGAGAATTGTCACCAATTTAAATCTCAACAACAATCACCGGCTGGAAATTGCATGCGACGTTAGTCGAACAGCCTTGGGATATCGTGGCCGTTGATCTTATAGGACCACTCCCAAGATCAACAAAATTGAACACCTGGCTGTTAGTCATGCAGCATAAATTAACAAAGTGGGTAGAATTAAAACCCTTACGAAAAGCGACTGCAGAAGCTATAACGCTGGCAGTTAAACAGCAAGTCATTCTACGTTTCGGATGCCCGAAAATTATAATTTCCGATAATGGACGACAATTCGTGTCAAAAGAATTTACGGAAATGCTGTCAAAATCCGGAATAACTCACAGAAAAACACCACCGTATACGCCGCAGTGTAATCCAGTAGAGCGAGCAAATAAAGTAATAAAAACCATGATTTCTCAATACATAGAAAAATCATCGAACATAGGATTGCTATTTGCACGAGCTACAGTTCGCGTATAATACCGCTACATCCGAAACAACGGGATTTACACACGCTTACATAAATTTTGGGAGAGAATTAAGAGCACCCGGGTCTCTTGTCCAAAAATTTGGTCAAAATTGTAATATTACAGCCGAGAGTCGGATCAAAAAAATACAAGAGACAATAGAACTTGTACAAAGTCAACTAGCTCGGAGCTTCCAAAAACAAAAACATTACTACGATCAAAACCGTCCAAAATGGAACCCGGAAATCGGCGATTATGTATATAAACGTTCACACGAATTATCAAATAAAATAGACGCGTTTAACGCAAAATTAGCTCCAAAATATCTGAGTCCGTATACTATTTTCACGAAGGTATCGCCAGTTATATACGATCTGAAAGATAATAAAGGTCAAATTATTAAACATATTCATATTAAGGATCTACGTAAAAGATATAACAATCTAGAGAAGATACCACCATGAATCCACTATATAAGGGCCGATCAGAGGCCCAAGTGTTCAGTCAGAATGCAGCACCCTGTCGAACAAGAGCTCTGCCGTCAATTCCTGGAACTCAGTGTTCCCATCAAGTGCTATGGACTGCCATTCCATGCACTAATTAATACTGGGACACTGATGACCACGGCTTCAGCAGAAATCGGAAAGAATACTTGAGCGACGTGGTGCTCGGCGTGTATACGGGGAAGCAGTTCTCCACCTTAACCGGGACCCGTTATACACCGTTGATCCCGTCAATGTTGTATCCACATACACGCTGGAGGTGGAGTACACCTGCAAGGATAAAACTAGGATCAGTAATTTCGCCATAGTCCCAGACCAGCCCGTGGACAACATTTTTGGTATGGCAAAAATTAATAAAAATCGGATTTCGCATTCTATGGAACTTAAAGGAAGTCCAGCAGCCCAGGAACGTCGCCGAGAAAACAGGCGACTACATTGAAGAGCAAACCAGAAGAGTCGCCGCCAGACTAGAAGATGAGGGAATATACACCGCCACCGACTCTGAAGATCCTAGCATCGACAGCGATTAAAACTGTAAGGAAAAATATATATAAATATTCTATTAAATTTAATTATATTTTATCGTATACTTATGTTACATACTTATATTATGCGGTCTTTGATATAAATGATTATTTAAAAAAAAAAAAAAAAATAAATGTTAATTATTTTTATTTTATTTCAATAATTCAAAAAAATAATTTTAAAAATTTTATACCTAAAGAAAATCATTTATATTTAAATGATTAAATGAAAAAAGAAAATTTAATCATTTATATTTATATATGACATTGTAAAACCGACCAAGTATTTATATATTAAGAGCGAACAAGGGTTGATGCCCTCTTAAGAAAAATAAAATTTAACCCGAGAAAGGTTAAATAAAAATTTTAAATCAAATAATAATTCTAAATTTAAACTTAAATTTAAAATTATTATTTAGTTCTCGTTAATAGTTACTAGCGAACACATACAGTTGAAAATATGTACAAAAAATTACTTACCCGGGCGCAGCGCGACCTGCTCGTCGCCGAGCAGGAATTAAATAACACATTACGAATACCGGTACGTCCGCGTTTGGTCGTACCTCCAGCACGACCGCCTCGTCTGCAGGTGGAAGGCCGACGATCGTCCATATTAACACAGGTCGTGCCGAAACCTGCAGCCGTCCCAACGCCACCACGGGTCAGCGAGGCGGACGTGCCTCCAGCCGACGGCGAGCAGCCCGCGCTGCCGATTGATGCCCGAACACCCGGGCCACCACGACCTGCGCCGCCACTGCTTCCAGCAGAACACACCGCTCCGCTGGGGATGCCGTCGATACCGGCACCCGAGTATAAACCACACGGTTCGGCCCCGACGGACGACGCGCGCCCCTGGCGTGCATTTGTCTACGACGAGGATGCTACTCTGTCTTCTGTCTGGGAGCCGTGCGGCATCGCCAGCGAATCGGGGACCGGTGGTTCCACATGTGGATGGATGCAAAAACGGGGCATGTGCGATGCGTCACATGCTCCGAACAGAAAATTTGTATGTACATGTTCACACTTTTATATTTAAAACACACGCAATATTTTTTTTTTGTAATACACATTTCATTTTTTTTTATACACACAATATTTTTTTTTTTTGCACTATACACACGCGCCGCGCTCCCGAAAAAGGAGGGAGATGCGACGGCCAAAAACATGGCCGCGCAAATTCATTTCGAACAAAGAATTTATTATACGCGTTAAATACTTAAGATGGTGTTACATCTAATTTGGTAGATGTATTTTACATACATACACGGACTTAGATGTATAAACGCCACAAGAAATAATATCGAATATCATTAGAAATAATATATTAAATATATTATTTCTACAATTATAAAATTAAAACTCGCGTATACACCGAATAAACACCGAAAACCGGGCAAAGGTCGCGACGACTACTGGAGAAGGTAGTCGTCGCAACTGCCGAAACTCGAACACG